>PVJH01012649.1:0-63497 GCA_004026705.1 Nesogale talazaci
GATATTAAAACAAGTTGTCTTATTAAAAATTATTGGCAGAGACTCTCTAACCAAAACCCAGTTTCAGATAGGAGTTTCATAATTAATAGAAACCAGCCTTCCTTATTTGTATCCATTTTGACTCAAAGAGGGTCTCTTCCGTGGGGCTTAGATGACCTGCAAGATGTGGCAGAGTGAGACTCATGGAGGAAGACCAGAGAACAAATGGAATTCAGTAGCCTTATGTTCCAGAGAGGAACTGAGCACACTCTGTTCAGGGACTCCTATCTGGGGGACAAGCAGCACAAAGCAGAACTGTAGGACTTACCAGGAGGTACCGTAAGAAGCTGAGTATAGCTAGGTTTGGCAAGTGAGTTTTGTTGGTAAGCTTAAAGGTTTGGAGCGTATTGCCACGGGAAAGGGAAGTTTTGGATTCCAGGGAGTCATGTGGGACAGGGTTGGGAGCAGCAAGGAACAGTTGTTCCTGTTGACAGGGCAGGTCACATCATAGCAATGGGGTCTGTTTTAATGGAAAACAGCACTGGGCATGGCCAGGAGGGCTAGTTACATCTACTGAAAAATTGTGTCACACGGGAAAAGGACTCATGGCAGAAAGTGGTTAAGAGGGACAGTAACCAAAAATGCCAATCCACTGCCATCAGGCCGATTCTGAGACATATATAGAGTTCCCAAGACTGCTGACTCTCTGGGAGCAGCCTCTTCTTTCTCCTGTGCAGCAGCTGGAGAGTCATGAAACACCTGAAGTCTAGCGCTCACCTGACAGCTTACCAACAGAACGAGAAGGACTTACTGGCCTTCCTCTTTCTTGCCGCCCCTCCACTTTACCACGCAGATGCCCTTCTCCAAGGACGGTTTCTCCTGACAACATGCCCAAGGCAGGTGAGACAAAGTCCCATCATCCTTGCTTGTCTTTCTCCCAAGACAGATGTGCTTGTTCTTTTTGGCAGTCCATGTACTTTCAATATTCTTAGCATCATAATTGAAATGCATCCATTCTTCTTCAGTCGACCTTATTCAAGGTCCAACTTTCACATGCAAATGAGGTGACTGAAAATACCACGGTTGGAGTCAGGCATGCACCTTAGTCCTGAAAGTAACCTCTTTGCCTTTCAGTGCTGTAATGAGGTCTTGTATAGCACACTTACCCAAGGCAATGCAACTCCAAAGGGCAATTATAATCTACCTTTTTTCAAAAGCTGTCATCAAGTCGATTGAGACTGATAATAACTCAACTGAACATAGTTTCACTATGGATTTCCCTGTGGATTTCCAAGACTGTAAGTCATTTTTGTTTGTTTGAGTCAAGAAGTTCAATCCATATGTGGGCACAGGTTAGGTAGGGCACAGGGGAACAAAGCCTTCAGGAATGCAGGGCCTATCACTTGTCCAAGGGGCCATGGTTAGGGATGTATTGGACCCCATAGCCATCCAAGATGAGGCGCTGCTCAGCCACCATGTCCTCAAACTCATGTGCATTAAACTTGGTGAAACCCCACTTCTTGGAGTAGTGGATCTTCTGGTACCCAGAGAACTTAGTCTTAATGAAAGAGAATTTGACCCAATGTACTTGACCCAATGTAAGGCCGTAATCACATGCTCCTTGTTATGACACTTGCTGTCTGTGAACATGATGACCTGGCCAATGTGGACTGTACCCACTGTGCCTTGGGGTCTCCCCAAAGCACCCTGAATCCCAGTTTGAAACCTAGGTTCGGGAAGCAGAAATTGGCCCGGCCAGAGCCTCATCAAAGAGCTGCAAAGTGTTGTCGCCAAGGTCCCTTAGAGCAGCTTGTACGTACCTATAGGCTGCATATACTACCCAAGAGGCTTGCTGTTTGCAGCCATTGCACACCAGCTCCCACAGGAAGAAGGACAGTCGGCTTAATTGCCTGCAAAGGGCTGTAAATCCTTTTGTGATTAGAACACTTCATCGTGCCCCAGGAGTGCCTGGTGGGTTCAAAATTGGAGCCCGGCAGTTAGCAACCCAAATCATAACCCAGCACACCGCCAGGGGCGCTACTGAGCCAGAATCTATTTGACGTTGCCACATTAATTTTGAAAGAGGTGTGTGAAAAACAAATCTTTTAGGAGAAGCCCAAAGTCGGGAAGTATTTAGTTCCACATTTATTTATACCACGTTTCATTACTGGCATGCCTTTTAAAGATAACTCTAAACGTGCTAATTGTCACTAGTATTCTGCCAGCCACAATCATTTCAAATGCTCTTAACTGTAGTCTGCTTTTTAGAAAAGCTTATGGAAAAGCAAGGAAACGAAGGGCAAAACGTCACATAGTTTAAAGAGAAATTATTTTTTAACAGAATTGTTCCTTTCTCCTAATTTTTGTTTCAAATATGAAATCAATGGTTTGGATATAATTGCTTCAACTGTTTTTATTTTTTGCCATCCAACATTAACCTTAACATTTTTTATAACTGAATAATACAGGCTAAGTCTAAGTGCAGAGTCATTTACTTTGGCAAAGGAAAGAAAGTGCAGCTAAAGAACATGTCCAAAATATTATAAAACAAAAATCACTTTTGTTAAGCTCTTAATATGATATGACTCCTCTCCAGTCCCGGTACATACATGCACAGTTTTCATTAAGACTAAATGATCTTTTTTAAAGGTACTATATAAATGCCAAGAATCTAGTACAAGATAAATATCTTCTGCATTAGCAAGTTCCCCAGAGGGATTGGAGAGCTTGCTAATAAAGTAGACAAGGGGTACATGGCACCCTGTGGGTGGAGCCATGCAAATGAGGTACACGGAATCCTAACCTGGGAATTGGTCAGTTTTGCCAGCCTGCTGTGTTTAAAATGAGCCATCTGAGAAGTGGTCGTGGAGCTCTTAATACCATCCAGAAGAGCCAGCATAGGAGCACAACCTTTAGGCCCCAAGACCTCCACACTGATCCAGAAGACAGAGCTCTGACACCAGAGACCCTGCGAGACAAAGAAAAGTGGTAGCAGAGAGGGAGCAGCAGGCGCAGAACCAAGGACATGAGAGTGAGCGCCCATCAAACTCACCGCCATCAAATTGACTCTAATGCATAAGAATACTGAGGATGGGTAGGACCACCCTTATGAGTTTCCTAGACTAACTCTGTGAGCAGAAAGCCCTGCTTTCTCCCAAGGAGTGAAGAGTGGCTGGTGGCTTCGAACTGCTGATCTTGTGGCTAGCAGCCCAAGCATAACTACACCCCCATAGTGCACGAACATGGAGTGCCTTCGGGCAGGGAGCTTGCAGGAGGTTTGCTGGAGGAGTGGATTGCCTCTGAGCATTTAACAGGAGGGGGAGGGGGAAACACTAAGTTTGATGATCCACAGAGCTAGAGTAGACACCCTCCACCTGAGCTTACTAGAGCAGTGGGCGCTGATTCAGTAGAACTATACTACTTGCCCACGTAGGACAGAGAACAAGGGGACGCAGGGCTAAGGAAACGGGACACACTTGTCCCAATCACACCACCAAGAGGCCAAGGTCTAGATATGCCTGTGAGCATAACCGAGGAGACTGTCCTGCCTGACTAAAGAACTGCATCCTGAGCGTTCCTGAACCTGAAACTCCTCCATCATTATGTCCTCCTATGACTCACCTCCCAACCCCTCACCCTTGGGTGGTACTCTGTGACCCCTCCTCCCACCATCTCAATCACCCATCTTACAGTTCCTGGTCATCAGCATTCATTCTTCAGCACTGAGTGATCCCAGGGTCCTCCCACTTTGGACCAGGTCTAAGTAAACACACAGTTCATACATCAGTGTCCTTCGACCACCCCTGGACCAAAGAATCACCAAAAGGACACATGACCTCATTCACTGTTCTTCCTAAGCCTATTTCTCAACCAAGAGGTCAGTCTGGGGAATATGACCCACTAACTGGTTAGGTGGGCAGGGAGGAGCAGGAAGGAGGTAGAATTCACCAAGTATGAGGGGATTAAAAAGACTCCTTTGCCCCCAATTCAGGTACAGGTGATAATTTTGGTCATGAACTCCATGCAGCCAATAAAATCCCCTTGTTTCTCTTGTTTCATGAAATTTCAACTGGCCCAAATAAAGCAGGCCTAGGAGTCACAGGTTTAGATGACAATCCTGAATTATTTCCCTAATAAATCTCATAAGTATGGTCCAAGTTGTACATGGCCATTGAAATGAATCATTAAACTCAGGAGAGGACACTGTGCACTGTGGGAACAATTGGTGGTGTCAGAATGGGTAAAGACGGTTGGGGAAGAGGATTCTGACCTCGGCCCCATGGCAATGGCAAAGGACTAATGCTGATGGTGACTCTTCCTCTTGTGATGTTAGAGGACAGCTGTCACATCTACACTACAGTAAAGTAACATTTAACAAAACATTGTCATTTTCACGGGAATGTCTACGATCAACTTAAACTAGGAACTCCCTGAAATGCCAGAATACCGTTAAATTATATTTACTATCAAGATAACTGTAAAATGTATTAAGCTTTATACCACAGGTAAAATGAAAAGGGTCTATGTGGTAATTACATAATTTCAGGTGAACTTGATAAATAAGATCAAAGCGGTGGAGTCTAGCCTTTCGATAAGGTCACGACCTAAATGATGCTTCCTTTTGGACCTGGCCTTCTCATGAGGATTCTGGGAACTTCCTCTCTTCCTCCCTGGAGATAAGAAGCAATCTCTCTCAGCTGCACTTTCTTGTGGAGGAGAAACTCAGAGAGCAGGAGAAGCCACCTGGAGCCACACTAATGGCAGTCAGAACCCTGGAGATACTTCCACCACCATTGGATCCACAAGACCTCCATCCACCGTCCTGTGTGAGTGACTACATGAGTCTGAAGAGGAATTTTTTTGTTTTGTTTTTTTATCTTTGGGCATCACTGCCTCTGGTGGTCATCGGCGCTACCCAGTGCCCCTCCTGAGAGCTGCCGTTGGATTTGAACCGCCAAGCCTGCGGGCCGCAGTCCTGCACTCAACCACTTATGCCACTGGGGCTCAGCCCTGAAGAGGAATTTATGGACTAGTATTGGACTTACGGGCTAATATCAGACTTGTAGATGTGATCTGGCCTGGGCTGGATATTTTCTTAATATACAACTACTCTTTGATATAAAGCTCTAACACACATATAAGTGTCAATGGACTTGGTCTAGTCTAGCTGGACTAACATAGAATACAAAGAAATGGACTTATTTTTATCTCAGATATTTATGCCTCGCATAGTGCTTTTTAATATGTATGTCCTTTCCTAATTAAAAAAAGAAGACGGAAGAAATAGGCACTTATAGAAATGCATCACGACTTATTGATAGATTCTTGGTGAAGTCCCTGGCTAAATGTTTCACTGGGGAAGGCAGGATTGGGACTTGGGTACTGGAGTCAACAGCAAGCTAAATGGCTCCCGGATTTTAAATCTTTTCCAGCAGCAGCCTTGTTGGTCCTTCCTACTCATTGAGCCCACGAAGATCCTATCAAAAGGTAAAAATTAGAGGTCGAAATCCATCGGGATACATTTGCCGTGCCCTCTACTTTCCAGGATGGTTCTAACATCTAAGAACGTACATGCATCCGAGACTAGGGAAGCAGTGGAGGCAATGTTAATATTGAGAAAATTAAAGTGCTTGTGCCAAGAAAAGCAATTCAAATAAACATTCAACACCCCCACCCTTTGCAAATTAGCAACAACATAAACTATGAATGATCGTCCATGCTGAGAGACCTGTGGGCAGTTTCACGTACATAATTCTGGGCTCAGTCTAAAAATCATGCCAATCCAGGTTTGTTGCTGCTCGCTGGCCAGATCCTACACCATCCCCATTGTCAGCTGCAGTGGAGACCATGGTACTCTGAAGCAGCTCTCCAGACTTTCCCTCTTGGTCCGTGTTAGCCCAGAAGTCTCACCGAAACCGTTCAGCTTCTCAGCAGCCTGCAAATCGCTACCAGCATACAGAGGGCGGCTGCACACAAGGTGCACTGGCTCGTTGACAATCAATCCCAGGTCTTCACATGGAATGGGAGTTTCCCCACTGGGCCACCCCCATCTCATAACGGCCAGGGTGTACTTGCAAAACCACCCCCTACGTGATCTCCAACAAAACAGAGTTTTTAAGGTTCTCTTATCGCAGACTTTTTTAGCTCAAAAAACATCTGAGCTTAACAACAAGAAGAAAAGCCCTTGAAAGTGGCAATAGACTTTACGGGTGAGCATCTTCTGTTTGCCACCTCCTCAGTAAGACCACTATAAAGAAGATGAGATAGGCTAAAAATCCTCATACAAATGAAAAGTATATTGTACATGCTTTAAAATTATGGTTAAAGCTGAGCCCTGGTGGCGCAGTGGTTGTGTGCAGGACTGCGGCCCACAGGGCTGGCGGTTCAAATCCACCAGCAACTCTCCAGGAGCAAGGCTGGGCCTCCTACTCCCACCAGGGCAATGATGCAAGGGGGAAAAAAAGGGGGAAAAAAAGGGGGAAAATTATGGTTGAATAAAATGATTTATTTTTTTTAATAAAGGGGGGAGAGGGGGGAGAGGAGCTTATACCAAGGCTCAAATAGAAAATTTGGAAATGTATTTCCAAATTATTCTGGGCTCAATCTAAAAGTCATGCTAATCCAGGTTTGTTGCTGCTGGCTGCCCAATCATCAAGAGCTCACACACAGCAGGGTTTGTGTGCTTGATACATATGATGTATGGAGTGTTATAAGAGCTGTAAGAGCCCCAATAAAATCATTGGGAAAAAAAAATCATGGTTGAAAGCGAACACGTTCATTAGAATAGTAAGTAATATGGCAAGCTACAAACAGAAAACACCATAACTGCTTACTCTCCCCCCACCCCCATATAAAGAAAATCAGTTTAAGAAATTACCAGTAAGTCTAGTGGGTTACAAGTTGGATTGACAATTTCAAGGTCAGTTCCAAACGAGTGACTATGAGGGACAAAGATGAGGTTTTCTACTCCCCCAAGGACTTACTGTTGCTGTGATTGAACAATGAAATGTTATATCTGTAAGAGTTCCCAATAAAAGGATTTAAAAAAAAAAAGAATTCGTCTCAGAAACCCAGAAGAGCAGTTCTACACTGTCCTATTGATCTGTTTTAAGTCAGAATCCCCCCGATGGCAAGGAGTTGAGTTCGGGCTAGTTCTTTTAATGAATCAAGCAGATGCTTCTGCTAACTGCTAGAACAGCAAGGCTAGCAGCTATGCTAAGACATCCCACAATGTCCTTAAAGTACCCCAACTTTAGATGGGGGAGTGAGGGGTGGGCAGGGAACAGGTTGGAAGAAGATACAATCTATTAAAAGCGCCCCACACTATTAAAAGCTGCAAATCCTAGTGACACTGCCTGCAACTGATTATTTATTACTATTTAGTAAACACCTCATAGACGCTAGGAAAAATGATCAGCATAAACAAGACTGACTTAGGTGGAAGCTTTTCTAAATTCCGGCACAACTGGCCAAAGCCAGAATAACAATGTGCCTATGTGAGGGGGGGGATTCAAAAATTTGGTGGGGGGCTGAGCCCCGGTGGCGTAGTGGTTGTGCGCGGGACTGCGGCCCACTGGGACGGAGGTTCAATTCCAGCAGTGGGGCTGGGCCTCCTACTCCCACCACCGGAGAGCAGTGATGCCCAAAACAAAAACAAAAAAACGAAAATTTGGTGGGAAAATTCCAGTCTTTCCAATCCACTTTTTCCATAAACTTTTAGAAAGTCCCTTATATTCAGAATTACCCCTTTTAAAGATGATTTTGAAACACATATACTATGTAAGATAATGTCCCAACCCACTCACAAGGTGTGCTACGAAACTGAGGTATTTTGAACAGAACCCATCTGTTACGGGTTGAATTCTGACTCCAAAAACATGTGGAATCCTGGCCACTATACCTATGGATGTAATCGCATTTCTCAACAGGACTGTGTTGTCAGCACAGCCTTATTAGTGTAGGGTATGTTACACCTAATCACCTCCCAGTTATAAAAAAGATCCGACTATTCACAACAGGAGCGTGGACAGGAAAGACCAGTGCCTCTTAAAGCTCCCTAAGGAACCAAGGCTACCGCCGCTCCAGAGGCTGAAACAGGCCCTTCCTGCGAGCCCCCAAGAGCCAGTGCACCCCTGGAGTCTCACTTCCAGCCTCTTGAACTGTGAGAAAACACACTTGTTTCTTAAAGCCCCCCACGTCCGGTATTTGTTACCACAGCACTAGATAATTAAACAAACAAACCCTCTGCCAGGCCAAGTGGAGTGCTGGTGGCACAGGGGTGGGGGGCGGGGGCCTGCAAGCTGCATCAGCAGCAGTCCAAAACCACCACCAGCTCCTGGGGGAAAAGACGAGGCTTCCCACTCCTGCAGAGAACTACAGTCTCAGAAACCCACAGGGGGCCCAGGGAGTCAGCACTGACTCTATGGTAGCGAGTTGATTTTGATTTGGCCACTCCAACGGCCAGCAACAGAGGAGAGCCCATCGGGCTTGGGAGATGATAAAGCTTAGGGAAGCAGACAGTCTCAACTCTCTCCCTTGGAACAGCTGGTAGGTTTGAACAGCTGACCTTGCAGTTAGCAGAGGTTCCCAAATTGTCCTCTTTAAAAAAAAAAAAATTCCTCATGACCTCCCTAGCAATGAAAACCTTTTGTACTCCAGCCCAGAATCCAGGATAAAGTGGAGGTATCTGTTCTTACAATGTCCTTAGATCATTCCACACACCACTGGGGCAGGGATGGGGTGGGGGTGGGGGAGCAGTGGGTTTTTAAAGGCTTAGAGAGAAAAAAATGAGGCAGGATACCTTTAATGGTTTCTCCTGATTGCTTTCAAAAGACTTAACTGCATACTTTAATTATTCACTGCATTCATCCAACAAATGTGTTTGAGCACCTACACACCCGATGCCTGCTTACCTACAACAAGGCACAAAACAAAAGTCCCTGCCCCATGACATTTGCATTCTGCTGGAAGACAAAGTAAAATGAGGATAGTACGCTGGACGTTATCAGCTGAAGGATAAAAGGGGCCTGCAGGAAGGGATGGAGAACGCAATATGGGCGAAGGGGAGTGTGCTTCTGGGGGAGTAGAGGTCATCTCAAGGTCCTGGGCTTCTTGTGGACACTGATGTAAACAAACAAACCAGAATAATAAAGGGGATAATGAGATTGACTAAGGGTATCAAAACAGATCACTGTTCTTGGTGGTTACATTATGAGCACTACAGAAAAGGGGAGAAGGACATTTGCAGGGTCACACACAGTTCTCCACTCTGCGGCACGTACATGGAAGTATGACAACTTTCCTAATCGTTCCTGCCTGTGGAGGGATAGAGGCCTCGGGATGGGGAGCCCTACCCAGGTTTGACCACAGAGTAAGCCAAGTTTCTAAGCACTCTGCATTTTTCAGTCCCATAGTCAACCTCACTCATCTATCTCTGAGAAGTAGCATGACCCATATCTTGGAAACAAAATGAGAGGAGGAAACAAGAATATAGACAGTAACAGTAAGCATGAAAGACCTCAGTAGAACAAAAACTTAATCTGTGCCTTTTCGAAAACGGCTTTTATTTCACCACTTAGCAGTTTAAAGCAATTTGGGTGGATTCTCCCAAATGAAAAGAACTGTTAGGCCAAAAATGCTTCTACTTCTCAGGTTTCTTCAAAGTTTTTCCTTCACACACAATAGAAGGTTGAAAGAGTTCATGTTCACGGTCATGTTCACGTACAGAAAGTAAAGGGGGTGGCGGTAGGGAGGTGAAAAGTACTCAAAAGCCTTTAAATCAACTAAGGAGCAGCTGATAGGTTTGAACCACTAAACTTGCAGTTAGCAGCCCGATGTCTAACCCTAGTTTGTTGGTGTTATCATAAAGGGTCACAGTAACAGGTGATCAAGGAAGAGAGGTTCTAATGCCTCACCTGGCACCAGACGCTCACTACAGTGCTCGGTCCCCCAACTCACATGTGCACAAGCAGAGGAAACCCAGACTATCCAATGCCTGGCATCGACAGAGAACCCAGTCCAGACTTTAAATACGTGAGTTCAAGTTCAGGGATGGTTTCTGATAAGGGGAAAAATAAAGAGGGTTTCTAAAATGGTTCCCCAAACCACAACAGATAGATCTTGTCCATGATCTTTCTGATGGCTGCAAGTTTGAGCGTTGGGGTTTTACGCACTAAAATACTTCAGTTATTACACCTGGGTCAAAAATTCAAAACCGCATAAAGAAATCCATTTGTATTTGGTGGTTTCACAGTTGAAGAATGTTACTTTTTTTTTTTTCTTATTTAAAACAGTAGAGTTCTATCCTTTCACATTCTAAGTATCCATCTTCTAACAGAAGACTTCCATCCATTTACATTTCTACAGGAGAACTGCTCTCCCAGGCATTGCACTATGACTGAAAATGTCAATTTCATTAAAGGGCATTTAAAAATTTTTAATGTCATTGGCTCATTTTTTTAATGTCATTGGCTTGAGGTAATCTATCTTAATTAAAGAAAAATCAAATCAAGACAGAAAATACATCTTACATAAAACTATTACTAATTACTGTTTACCTACCAGTGGAGGATCTTTAAAAGTTGGGAAAATTTATTCAGATCAGCTAAATGAAGTCATGTTACTTTTCAACCTGCACCAAAAAGGAGCTTGATTTTTCCAGAACAAAGAGGATGTGATAGGTACTAGTTTTAACTCAGGTTATACTGCACACATTGATATGAAATTTTACATCTGGACAAAATTAAATTAGCTACAGGTGTCACCATGGGAAAACAATCAGGAGCATTTTACGACACCGAAGCGCTAGGTTTGCAACACTTGATTATTTTTTTAATTATTTTAAATATTTTCAGTGAATACAGGGGAGGGGCTTCAAAAGAGGCATGGGAAAAATGGAATCAAAACCCCTTTGTATGTTAAGAAACTTCATGTCCTATCTACATTAGCTTAGAAGTATGTACATAATTCTTAACCTCTGCAGTAGACAGAGGCCTTCCTTCTACTGTATACAAGCAGTCTATTTCTAATGAAAATCCAAACTACCCCTCCTGTTTTAATCGCACCTCAGGCCATTCTCTTTGCTCTAAGATGACTCTATGAGCAGTCTGTCAATTAATGAATGTGTTGCTCAGTTAGCGGCTGAAAAGTAACTATGTTATTGGTTGGGTTGAGGCATCCCATAATTGGAGCACTTAATACCTGTTGTTCTTAATGCCACCAGGCCTACTCCACCTAATGAGAGCTCCAGGAGCCACTTAGAGAAGTCTATGGAGGTGAGCATCCATCAGGGAACGTCTGATGGAATTGTACTAGTCTCCCATATATAGAGTATGGGCGTTTATTTGTAGTTCTTTACCACCAGGAAATGCACAGAAGACAGAGCATCACATAATTTTGGAAAGAATATCCTTTCCGGCTTTACGTCTACATTAGATCAAGAAGAAGGCCACCTGTCAGGACACCTGTTCTAGGCGGTGCTGATTCTCCTGACACCTGAGACAGTTTCAGCCCTGTCCATCCAGGAAAACCCCAGGGAGCAAGGAGTGTACTCCCAGGGGGCTTGCTGGATGTCAACCACCACCACCACCACACCTAACAAAGTTGCAGCCCAAAATGCACCACCGTGTGAACGAGGACAAAAGGCCATATGCGTCCAGCACACTAGGTACAAGATCAGGTGGCCGGGCGCCACGCAAGCCGAAACACATCCCACTGAGGCGATCAGCTGCATGCTCAACCCACCAAAGAATCCATCCCAGGGCCCCGGACCGGGGACCCCTCTAACAGCATCCTCAATCCAACCCCTCTCCAAGCCTGGAATCCTACCAGCTTGCCCCCCTGAATCGTAACCCTGTACTTCATACAAGCCCCCATAAACCCTGCTGACACTGGTCTTTCAAACTCCCACGACCCACAACAAAGTTCCCCCCACTCCTTCCTGGGCTTTTCCTTCAGAACTCCACTCCCGCTGCCCCCTCGGCGGGGACGCTCCCCTTTCCCTCTCACTCACAGGCTGGAGATGTGTGCGGGCAGCGGGCCCGACAGTGCCCTCCAGCTCGACGCGGGCACTTTCCTGCGGCTGCAGTCCAGCAGAGGCGGGTGGCAGGAGCAGGGCACGGGGCAGAGGCCTGCCTGGGCGGGTGGCAGCAGGAGCAGGACGGCCTGAGCGAGCAAGAGGAGCCGGGGAAGCGGTCCGGACCGATGCCCCAGCAGCGGCTCTTCCCGAATGCCTTGGGGCGCCGGCGCCATTTTCCAGCCCCCAGACGCGGACTAGGTCCCAGAAGAGCCGCCAGCTAGAAGCGGCAGCCCGGCAGAGGCGTGCGGCGCCCGGTGCGACCACCAGAAGCCCCCGCTGTCCCTTGCACCCGCTGAAGGTAAAGGAGGGACGGATGCAAGCAGTGTCCAGGGAGAGGCGACTGAGAGGCCCTACGGACACCCCCTCCTCGACCCGCCCCACGACGCAACGTCCTCACGCACAGGAGTCAGCCAATCCATGCGACCGACTGAGATTGCGTCGGGGCGGGGCTCCACGAGGAGGTGAGAGGGCGGAGCTAGTGGGCAGCGGAGCTATTGGGAGGGAGACCTTAAGGTGTCTGGCGCTTGCGGGGGCTCTTCTAGACCTCCGTCACCGTCCCTCCGCTGGAGGGCGCAGGCTCCTTTAAGGGGAGCGATTGAGCGATGCGCTGTGGGTTGAAGTTGCGACTGTGGGTGTATATACTACAGTCGTAGGAGTGGGAAAATGATCTTGTGTTGTTTCTGGACTGTAACAAAGAAGAATGACAGAAGGGCTGCCTTCCAAGTCAGCGAACTTGCATCTGGAGCCTCCTGGGCTTCCATCCGGCTTTAGCCAGGTCAGCTTCCAGGCCCGCGCTAGGGAGCCCCTTCTGCCCCCTGCCGGTCGTCTGCTGTTCTTACAGTCCTGCAAGGGGCGACAACGCCCACTCTCCTAACACAAACACTTCATCCCTATCTGTGGATGGGCCTATAAACTCCTGAAGACGGGGGAGGAGGGAAGTGGGTCCTGGTTATCCTTAATCTATGTACCGCTATGCACCCAACCCCACTAATATTACAGCTTGGATTTCAATAATGTGGGCAAGAAGACCGACCTTTCCTTTCTTTCGGAAGAGCCAGGGAGATAACGCTGATTTCAAGGGCTATCGATTACGCAGTCAGCAAAGCGAAGCCTGGCGTGACATTTTCAAAAATTTATTGTGAAGTCGAGGTTCTGGAAAATTGGGTACGAACAGTGAAATTTGGCCGCCATCTGATATTCACATAGCCATGTATTATGTCCCAGGTTATGAAAAGACCTTTAAGAATAATAGCGTTGGGGGTGGGGGCTGAGCCCCGGTGGCGCAGTGGTTGAGTGCGGGACTGGTGCCCACTGGCTTGGCAGTTCAAATCCAGCAGCAGCTCTCCAGGAGCAAGGCTGGGCCTCCCACTCCCACCAGAGGGTAGTGATGCCCACCCCACCCCCCACCCCCCAAAAAAGAATAATAGTGTTGGTTTGTGCAAGGGGTTCACATGCTGGACTGCTAACCAAAAGGTTGGAGGTTTGAGTCCATGCAAAAATACCCCGGAAGAAGGGCCTGGTGTTCCCTACATATGATACTTGCTGCTGGCCACTCAGTTCTGGCTCAGTGTCCCTAGAGGGCAGAGGAGAACTGCCCCCTTGGCTTTTTTCACCCCGCTGGAACACACAAGAGTTCACCTTGTGTCCTCCAGCAGGTAATAAGGTTTACACCTTTCAAAGAGCATTTGCACCTATTGCCTTGCTTGGTCCCACAATGGCTACAAAATGCACAAATCCGTTGCAGCTGATGAGGAAACTGCCTAGAGAGGTTAAATCAAGTCACACAGAAGTAGAGGCCAGGCTGCCATTTACTTGTGGGTTTTCTGACTCTTGGATTAAAAAATTGGGTTCAAAAGATAAAGTATACCTGCGTCATGAGTTGTCCTAGGAAATCAAACTTTCATATGGCAGGTTGAGAGCTACATTTATGCTTTTGAAAATATAATTTGGGAAAGAATATTATTTTCCTTTTCCACATTGACACCTAAATTAGATCAATATATCATACCTTATGTAGTACTCATGATAGACAATACTGAAATGATTCTTGGAATGTGGGTTCCATGCAAGACTCTAACCCAGACCAAACTTTTAACACCAAAATAGCAGAGTACATGTTACCCTGATCCTCCTTCCCCTGACTGTGGAACAGGCTTTACGACTTCCAGTCAGAAACTGGGCATAGACAGAAACCCAACATAGAGATGGGCATCTTAATACCTCTCTGGATTTGGCTTCTAAGCTTCCCTATGAAACTATGCCAAGTGAACCCATTAAAAATGTATGTTCGCTACCTTGTGTTTTCCCCGATAAATAGTATAGCTCAGTCCAGCTCAAGTCCATCCCCGCTTTTAATTCCATCAGCACATTATTTTTACCACTCTGATACACTTATGTACACAAAGACCTTTGTGTTCCCTCTATTGGCTAGTACAGTACCTGGCACATAGTAGATACTCAATAAAAGATGAATGAGAGGTTAGCTTATGCCTACGTGATCAAAGTACGAAAATATTTTTCTTTTAAACCTTTTTCTCTTATGAAAAAATGTTAACATTCACCGAGAAGTGAGAATAAAATAAGCTTCCATATATCCAACTGGATTTCTCAAATATGTATTTTTTGTGTGAATTTAAGAGCAAGTTTTATTAAAGAGAAAAAATAGAGAAAGACAAAGAAGAAAAAAGAAGAAAGACCCGCACAGGTCGAGAAAGACCAGGTCTTGTGCAGGGGCCATCCCCAGAGAGAGAGAGGCCCAAATATGTATTTTATAAAGGCTTTAGGAATGAATTCTCATTGATAATAAGACAAGGCTTTTGGAGTCATTGCCCTAGATCTGATGGTATGGTGGTTATTCATTGGGCTGCACTCCACAAGGCAGACGCTTCCAAAACAGCAGCGACTTCTTGGGAGGGAGACAGGGTTTTTTATTCCCTTAAGCAGTTAGCAGCCTCAAAATCTCACAGGCACAGTTCTAGCCCACCCTGAGTCAGTACTGACTCAACAGCAGTGAGCTGGCTTTTTGGTTTGACTTTAGAATTGTCCGATCAATCTTTTGAGGTGTCAAAGTAACTAGGCCACATTTTTAGAATTCAGTGTGATCTCTGAAGCAGAGGGTTATCTCAGCTCCAGACTCTTAAGGAAACTTCACATTTCTCCTTGCAGACCTTTCTATACACTGTAGCCTTTTAGCTGGCCTCTACCCTAGTTTCTGAGAACTTTACTCTCCACCTGATCAAAGCTAACCACAAGGTCAGTAGTTCAAACCCACCAGCCACTTTGAGGGAGAAAGATGAGGCTCTCTGTTCCCAGAAATATTTACAATGTCTCAGAAACTCTATGTAGGATCACTGTAAGTTGGAACTGACTCGGTGGCAGTGAGTTAAGTCATAGGGAAAGGAGCCCTGGTGGCATTGTCGGGTGTTGGGCTACTAACAGAGGCTGGTGGTTCAAACCCACTAGCTGCTCCGTGAGAGAAAGGATTTATGGGAATAAGTCATAGCCTCTGAAACCCTATGTTGAGTTGGTAGCCTGATGGACTTTGGGCCTCTACTTAAATTCACCTCAGCACAAGAATGGTTTGTTTTAATAAGGTGGCATTATATGATAATGAACTTTCCTGACACGACCACTAAAGACAAAGGTGCATAAGCAAATGTGGTGAAGAAAGCTGATGGTCCCCAGCTACTTAGAGATACAGCATCTGGGGACTTAAAGGCTTGAAGTTAAACAAGAGGCCATCTAGCAGCAAAGCAAATACATGGAAGAAGTACACCAGCCTGTGTGATAATGAGGTTTTCACTAAAAGAAGCTACTAGAAGTCCCAAAACAAGCAATCAAATTGACATGAAGAAGCATGGACAAAGTAGAGCTCCAAACCCACCAGTAAGATAAAGTCCCTTGGGGCTGACCCCCGGTGGCGTTAAGTGGTTGAGTGCGGGACTGCAGACCGCGGGCTTGGCGGTTCAAATCCAATGTTTGCTTGGCGGTTCAAATCCAATGGTTGCTCTCAGGAGCAGCACTGGGTAGCGCCCATGACCACCAGAGGCAGTGATGCCCGCCCCCCCCCCAAAAAAAGATAAAGTCCCTCACAGAAGGGCCTCCTGGAAAAGATTATAAATCTAGGAAGTGATATAGCACTGATGAAGCATACCTATCCTCTAATTCTTTACTATATCCTCCCCTTACTATCATGATCTTTGTTTTATCTCATTAATTGCAATTCCTGCGTGTGTTCATTTGTATAATTAAAGTAGTTTGATGCATGAAAATCAAGGTAGATAACCCTTCAGAAACAACAATGTGAGTCATGATTCCCTGAGAAGAGAAGGGGGGAGGGGGAGCTGATATCAATGATGACCGTACAACCCCATTTGAGGGAAAAAAAAAATAACAGAATTGCAGGTGAATGGATACACTGGATGTTGTAAGATATGGAGGAAAATATATATATAAGGGTACCCCCCAAAATGGAAATATTTTCAAAGCTATGTATTAAAATTTATTTACAAAACAACCTTATCAGCTTCAAAGTCCTCCCCATTACACTAAATGCATTTGTCAGATCTGTGATTCCATTTTTTTTTCCGCATCACTGTGGTCTTGTGGGAGCTACCCCGTCTTGCTGCTACTGGATTTGAACCACCAAGCCAGTGGGCCACAGTCCCGCACTCAACCACTATGCCACTGGGGCTCAGCCCCTGTGATTCCATTTTTAAAAACATATTCACACTCATCTGGTCTGGATGGCTAACAGCACCTCCCTCACATTTTTCTTTACCTTTTCGACTTTGTCAAATCATGTCATTCACGGACCTGAAAAAAAGTTGTACCGAGCAATGTCAGGTGAATCAGGCATATGGGGCAGGAGAGGCAGGCTGGGTCTTGCAAAAACTGGCACACTGAGATGGCTGTGTGAGCAGGTTCATTGCCCTGCTGACAAAACCAGTCCCCAGTCTGCCACAAATCAGGCCTTTTTTTTTTGTCACACGCTGCTGTTACACAATCTTTTCAGAACCTCCAACTAGAAAGTGTGATTAACAGTCTGACCTGGTGGAACGAACTCCAAATGCACTACAAGTTGACGTTTTTGTCTGTTTGAGAAGTTGGTGGGTGACCAGAAGAAGGTTTGTCATCAGTTGACATTTCACCTATTTTGAAAAAAGAAAACCACTCTCACACTTGAGTTTTTCCCATAACGTTGTCCTTGTAAGCTGTCATCACAACAGTTTCTGCTGCAGCATTTTTCCCAAACAGGGAACAAAATTTCACAGGTGCATGCTGTTCTCTTAAATAAGCCATCACCAAAAAGTGAAGTTTGAGCAAAACTGTCTTGTGGAAAATATTCAGCGTGACCACGAGAACCTTCCCAGGTGACGCCACTGGGTACACTAACTCAGAGCATTTGTTCAATGCTCGCCTACTGGGAAAAATAAGTACTGCAAAAGCTCCACTATGCCCGATCAAGTCTGGGTTTTTTTGGTCCCCCTTACACAATATAATAATAAGAGTTCCTGTGAGGTAGGGTGTGGGAGGAAAGGGATAAAGGGGAGCTGCTATCAAAGAGCTCAAGAAGAAAGAAAATGTTTTAAAACTGATGGTGGTAGCAATTGTATGATTATATTTCATCTAATTGAATGATGGGCTGTTAAAATATCAGAAAGAGTTCCCAATAAAAGGATCACTAAAATGAGTCCACTGCCATTAAGTCTTAGCTAACAAATCTGATTCTACTCTCCCAAAGTAGAAATCTCAGGATGACTCAGACTGTCTAGTTTCTTTCTTCACATATCCCACCAGTCACATTCTCTAGGGGCTGACTCAGATCTCTCCACTCACTCTCCATCCCCTCCATTCCCATCATTGTTTGACCTCCGTCTCTCACCCTTACTATTATAATCACATCCTCCACCCATTTCCAGAGCCCTCCGACTGCTCCCCTCTCAGCCCCTGTATCATGTCACCGGAATTGTCTCTTCAAAGAAGAGGCAGTATTGCTAGCTTTCTTCTACATCAAAAGGCTCTGTCTTGGTTTTTCTTTCATTCTCTTGTGTTTTTTCAAATGTTTTATCTCTAAAGTAAATATAACATATAATTCCCTGCTTTCTAAAATATAAATCAATGACTCTTCATTGCTTTTTAAAGTCCAAATTTTTTGTCCTACCATTTAGACTCCACATGCAGGCCGCAGTCTAACTATCTCCAACATTTCCCATCTAGGCACTAGTTTCTCCATAGTCTGGCTGCAGGAAATGATTCCACTTTCAGGAACTGGGCTATTCAGGTTAAGCTTATTTATACAATTTCACCTTCCTTCCAGGCTCTTCCTTTATGGAGATTTCTCTGCTTCTCCTAAACCCCTATTGCTTTCCACGTAAATTCTAGAATCACAGCCCATTGCAATTACGTCTATACAGATTTAAGGCTAAATCCATTGCCTGTGAGTTGATGACAGCTCAGAGCAATCCTAAAGGACCGGGTGGGATTGCCTCATTGGGTTGGCCATTCCAAGGCTGTAAATCTTTACCGAAGCAGGGCTACCACACATTCTGCCAGCATCTGAGAGTGCTTTACTCACTTGACGACCAGGGTTCCCCGGCATAAAGAAGTGAAGCTAGAGAAGTATCTCATCTGTGTTAGTCCGGGGAGACTAGGGAGACAAATTCATGAACACACATCTGTGTCTAAGTAAGAGGTTTCTGTACAAGAGCAACTATACATAAACAATAAATCAGTCAGTCCAGTCCAAGGTCATAAGTCCAATATTAGCCCATATGTCTGATACCGATCCCTAAGTCCTCTTCAGACTCACGAAGCACATGCAATGAGGCCAGGACAATCACAGGCCAGTGGGTGCAGAGTCTTGTGTAGTCAGTGGCGTTGTAAACATCTCATCACAGGCCTCGTGAAGACAGACTCCTGCCAGCACTGAGATGCTTGACAAGCCTCAGAGAGGCCCTTGCCAGTCTCTTTCTAGCTCTTCTTCCTTCATGCCTTTTCCTACTAAAAAAGGGGTTGTTGTGTTATTTTGTTTAAAAAAAAAACAATCCTTGCTATTCATTTCAAGCCCATCGTGACCCTATGAATGATAACAGTAACTAGTACTTATGAAAGCAAAATGTACAGCTTGAGATCTGGATCTCTCTAGGGGGCTTTTTCTTTCCCTTATCTTCCAATAGCACCCATCCCCCCTACGGATTTAAAACAGACCTTGAAACTCACAGTCTCAGTCCAGCTCCATCACCACCACAGCCCTCTGAGTCACTGTCAGCTTCACCATACTGCTACATGGATCTCCCAGTTGAAATCCTTTTTCCAATATCGTCATTGAAAACCCATTCTCCAGGGCAAACAACGTAATCTGTATAATAATAGGCAAATCAGAGAGTTCCAGAATTTCACTATATTGTCAAAGTCATGAAGAGAAATCACTGGACTATGGTGACATATGCAACTGTAACTTGTTTTCAAGGTCGTGGATCTTGTTGAAAGACCGGAACATTTCTTCCTCAAGGAGCACCTGAGTACTTTATCCACAGTGCTACCAGGGCTCCTATATACCCCTATAATATACGATATGCATTCTAACACATATAAGACACAGTAATATTGAAACATATTCATCTAACCTGGGGAAAGAATAAACTTCTTTATTTGTTTTTAAAACCATTTCATTGGGCGCCCTTATAGATATCATCACATTCCACAATCACATCAAGCAGTATTGTACTATGATTACTACAATCAGTTGCAAGACATTTTCTTTCCTTTTTTTAAATTTAAAAAATATTTTATTGAGAACTTACAGTTCTGATTACAATCCATAGTTCCACTGAATCAGGCATAATTATACAAACACTACCAATATCATTTTCAACACAATATTGGTATTATTGTAATTGACTAATTTCACTAAACCTAACGACCTCCATCTAGTTTCACCCAAGGTTTGTAGTTTCAGCATTTGCTTTTTGGCAAGGCGTAGTATTTGATTGTGTGTAAGTACCAAATACTCTACCTATTTCTTTTGGTTGCCTAATGATGGGCATTTGGGTTGTTCTTTCTTCTTGAACTCCTTCAAATCAGCTCCCCTTTGCCCCTCTCCCCCCAACCATTCCCCCAGGAACACTTATTCTTTTTTTTTTCCTATAATAGTTTTCTCTATAAGTTTTTTTGCCATATCTTACACAATCCAGCATATCCACTCACATGCACTTCTGTTGTTCAGTGTCATCGAGTGGGGTTATACGGTCATCAGTGCTATCAGCTCCCAGTTCTCCCCGCTCCCCTCTCCTCCCACACCCTCCGGAAACCATTACTCTGTTATTCTTTCTAAAGGCTTAGCTCTCTGAACTTTCATGCATCAAATAATCTTAAATATACACAAGTCAACATACTCAGATCTAACCTAATGAGGTAAAATAAATACAAACCACAACAGTAAGAGGAAGAAGCATTAAATAACTAGAAGAGGGTCTATGTGGTTCATCAGTGCCACGCCACACTGTGGACTGACCATCCTTCCCATGTGACTCTTCTGTGAGGGACTGTCCAATTACCTTACAGGTGAGTTTGGGGTCTCCTCCACCTCCACACCCCTTTACATCAATTTGGTTGCTTGTTCTGGAACTCCTGATACCTCTTTCTGTTGACATCTCATGATCACACAGGCTGGTGTGTTTCTTCCATGTGGGGCTTTGTTGCTTCCCTGCTAGATGGACTCTTGTCTAACTACAAACCTTCAGGACACCAGATGCTATATTTTTTAATAGCTCGTTATTATAAGCTTTCTTCACCACATTTGATTATTTGCCCATTTTGTCTTCAGTGACCATGTTAGGAAGGTATCATACGATACCACATTATTAGAACAAACTGTTCTTGTACTAACATAAGATTTAAGGAGAGACCCAAAGTTCATTTGCTTCCTTGTTGTATTTGTATATCTATACATATTTAAACAAGTACACACATATTTTTAATATTTTTTCTTCTTTCCTCTTTTCTTTTTATCCCTTTTACCCGACTCTCCTATTTATCCAGAGGTTTTCAACCTATGGGTTGCAACCCCTTCAGGGGTTGACTAACCTTTTCACAGGAGTCACTCAATTCAGGACAGTAGCAAAATGACAGCTATGAAGTAGCAACGAAAATAATTTTATGCTTGGAGGGTCACGACAACATGAGATGTTGTGTATTAAAGGGTCATGGCCTTAGGAACATTGAGAACCACCGATGTTTACCCATCATTCACCTCTCAGTAGTACCTCTCAGATACAAATCAATTGAGCAAACATGACTGGAACAGCTACACCCTCCTCGCCCCCAAGCACCATTGGTGCAGTCATTCGGCAACATGGCCTATCATGCCTGTCTTGTACAGATAACACACACACACACACACACACAAGGTATACAGGTAGTCACAAGTCTAACAGGGATCCTGATTTAGAGCAGATCTCTGTGATATAGACCGAAAGACATGTTATTAGCCCTCAGATCAGTCCCCCTTTCTTTTGGGGCTACACACTCTGACCTAGTAACTGAGGGCAAGTTAGAAAGATTTTGCATAGAAGACCATTCAAAGCAACTTAAGGTCATGACAGTGTCAACCACTGCTTTCTATTCAACAATGTACTAGAGGTCTCCACCAGGGTGTCAAGAAAAAAAATGGAAAGGTATTAAAAATATTAAATAGATAAAACTGATCTGACCGTCATAGGGCAGAGAAAAACAGTGGAAATGATCACCCAGAAACGAATATCACTCATATGGGGGTCCAACGAGGTGATGACCCCTAGAGCATATGCTAACAGGAATTACTTTGTAATAAATCATCAAGGAATTATAGGACAGTAATTTTTAAAGAATGGCATATTCAATTGCAATAAAATATTTAAGTATATCTAGGTTTAGGATGTACAAGAGCAAAAGTACATGAAGAAAATCATAAAATTTTATTGAAAAGTATAAAAAAATTTTTAATGGAGACACATTCCCTAGGTGGTACAAATAGTTAAGTGCTCAATTGAAGGACTGGCATTTCACATCCGGCCCCAGGCCCCTCCAGAGATAGGCATGGGGCTCTGCTTACAAAGGGTCACAGTGCTGAGACACCTGTGGTTTTCACCTACAGCATTCAGCATACACAGACTTACTATAAAACAGAATTTTTTTTGGGGGGGGGGGAGGGCATCACTGCTCTCCGGTGGTGGGAGTAGGAGGCCCAGCCCCACTGCTGGAATTGAACCTCCATCCCAGTGGGCCGCAGTCCCGCGCACAACCACTACGCCACCGGGGCTCAGCCCCCAAAACAGAATTTTTTTTAACAAATCTTTTTTTTGGCATCACTACCCTCTGGTGGTGGGAGTAGGAGGCCCAGCATTTGCTCCTGTGGAGCTGCTGCTGGAATTGAGCCTCCATCCCAGTGGCTCACAGGCCCGCGCACAACCGCTACGCCACCAGGGCTCGGCCTGGGCTTTGGTACTTTCAATCTCCTCACATTCCATTCATGTGAATGCTAGACAAATATTAAGAGAGCTCAGAGAAAAATGGAATTGTGATATTGGCAGAGACTATTGAATATACCATACACTTCCAGAAAAGCAAACAAATCTGTCTTGGAAGAAGCATGGCCAGAATGCTCCTTAAAAACAAAGATGGCAACACTTCGCCCCATCTACTTTGGGCATGCTATCAGGAGGTAACACTTCCTGGAGAAGGACATATGACTTGGTAAAGTAGAAAGTAAGAAAGAAAGGAGGGGTGTTGCTGAGCCCTGGTGGCATAGTAGTTGTACGCGGGACTGGGGCCCACTGGGATGGACGTTCAATTCCAGCTCCACAGAGCAAAGGCTGGGCCTCCTACTCCCACCACCTGAGGGCAGTGATGTCCCCCCCCCAAAAAAAAGAAAGAAAGAAAAGGGGGAAAAGAGGAAGACCCTCAACAAGATGGACGGATTTAGTGCTACAAGTATGGGTTCAAACATGGCACAGGACATGACAGTATTTCATTATGTCGTACATAGAGTCACTGTGGTAACTAACATTATCATTGTCATAGCCCATGGAGAAAGACTGGGAGTTTTTCCCTAGGATCATGAACAAGACAAGATGTCCAGTCTAACTACTGTTATTTAATGTTGCACTAAAAAAAAAAAAATCTATGTTGAACTGCTCCTTACGATTTCAGAAACTTTAAAGAAGTGGACAACTTCATCTTTCTCTTGAAGGGTGCCTGGCGGATTTGAAACACTGACCTTGGAAGATAGCAGCCTAATCCTTAATCCACTATGACGCCGGAGTATCTTGATACTATATATAGAAAACCTCAGCTGAGCCCTGGTGCTGCAGTCATTGAGTGCAGGACTGCAGCCCACAGGGTTGGGGGTTCAATTCCAGCAGCAGCTCTCCAGGAGCAAGGCTGGGCTTCCTACTCCCACCAGGGCAGTGATGCGAGAGAGAAAAAAAAAAGAAAACCTCAAGTAATGCATAGGAAAACTATTAAGAGTTGATAAATGAACTCAGCAAAGTGGCAGCATGCTATTATCTACACACAAGTCAATCAGCTATGAGTAATAGAAAAGTAAATCTAAGGACTGGGATGGAAGTTCGATTCCAGCTCCACGGAGCAATGGCTGGGCCTCCTACTCCCACCATATGAGGGCAGTGATGTCCAAAACAAAAAACAAAAACAAAAAGTAAATCTAAGGAAAGATTCAATTTGCAACAGCATCTAAAAGCATGAAATACTGAGGAAGAAACCTAGACATTGGGCTTCGAATTGCAAGGTTAGTAGTTTGAAACCATTAGGCACTCCAGGGGAGAAAAATGGGGCTTTCTACGCCCGTAATGAATTATGAGTCTCAGAAACTCAGAGGGGCCCTTCCACTCTTTTTTTGGTGGGGAGGGCGGAGGGCACCACTGCTCTCCGGTGGTGGGAGTAGGAGGCCCAGCCCCACTGCTGGAATTGAACCTCCGTCCCAGTGGGCCACCCTGTCTTACAAGGGTGACTTTGAGTCAGAGTTGACTTGGTATCGGTGGGTTTTTTAAATTTAAGGAAGGAGAGAAATTACACAAAAAGGCATAAAGCATCGCTAAAAAGAAATCAAAGACACAAATAAGTGAAAGGATCCATGGTGGTACAGTGGGATACACGCTAGCATGCTAACTGTAAGGTTAACAGTTCAAGTCCACCTGTCACTCCACAGGAGACAGAGGACGCTGTCTGCTCCCAAAGATTTACCATCTCAGAAATCCTAGGGAATTAAAATAAAATGATAAGAAACCCAGAATAATCAATGCAATCGTGAAAATAATAATAAAGCAGGAAGATTCATATCTTCTGATTTCAAAACATATTTGCAAATCTATGACAATCAAAGCAGTCTGGTACTAGTACAATGATAGAGTTATAGATTGATTTTTGATAAATGTTTCAAGTCTGTCCAATAGAAAAGGACTAATCTCTTTAATAAATGGTCATCAACTCAAAATTCACTGAATCCTCTTCATTAGCAAGCCAATGCAAACCCACTACCACAACCAGGGCTCCAAATATGGTCTTAGATGCCTGAATTTCCACTTGCTGAACAATTAACGTGGCCCCATTCCTCATATCATACATAAAAACTCAAAATATATCAAAGTCTTAAACACAACAACTAAGATCATAAAACTCATAGAATAGAGCACAGAAGCAGTGTGTAGGAATCTAGTCTTTAACAATAGATCCAGAGGTATGATACTAAAAGCACAAGCAAAAACAGAACAAAACAATAAACCAGATACATGGGATCTGATCAAAATATAAAACTTTTGGAAATAGAGGAAAGAAATAAGAAGCAAAAGTATTTACAGAGTATAGCTATAGGCATGTATAGGTGTAAATATATTAATTTATAATGAAAGGGATAGAGGCCAATGTATATATATTATATGTTAAGTATTAAGATAGACAAACTTTAGGTCTCTACTCAAGGTCTCTGTAAACATAAGAACACTTTGTTTTGATAATCTGGCTTGTTGAAACTCACCTTCCAAACACGATTGCTGAAGACAAAATGGATGGATAAGCAAAATGATGAAGAAAGTGGATGGTCCCGGGCTATCAAAAGATATGGCAACTGGGTTCTTAAAGGCTTGACGTTGAACAAGCTGCCATGTAGCAGGGAAGAAACAAAGCTTACATGGAAGAATCACACTAGGCTGTGTGATCATGAGCTGTCCATAGGATCAGGTATTAGACATCAGAAATCCAGAACAAAAAATAATATGATGAATGAGGGGGAATGTGGAGTGGATACGCAAAACCCATCTGTAGGCAATTGGATATCTCCTTACAGAAGGATTGTGGGGAGGAGACAAGCCAATCAAGGTGCAGTATAGGACCGATGAAACATACAACTTTCCTCTAGTTCCTTAATGCTTCCTTCTCCCACTATCACGACGGCTAGACCAGGGCATGTACCTGGGTACAGATAAGAGCTGGAAATACAGGGAATCCAGGGCAGATAAACTCCTCAGGACCAATATAGAGAGTAGCCATATCAGGAGGCTAACGGGAAGGTAGAGGGAGAAAGAGGGAACCAATCACAATGAGGTACCTATAACCCCCTCCAAGTGGGAAGGACAAGAGAAAAGTGGGTGAAGGTAGACATTGGTCAGTGTAAGATATGAATAAATAATAATAATTTACAAATTCATGAGGGGGGGGAATGAGAAGCTGATATCAAGGGCTCAAGTAGAAAGAAAGCATCTTGAAAATGGGGATGGCAACAAATAAACAAGTGTGTTTGACACAGTGGAAGGATGGATGGATTGTGATAAAAATTGTATGACACCCCCTCCAATAAAATGATTACCAAATAAATAAATCCATAATTAAAATATACCATAAAGATGTTGGCATCACACAAAATCAACAAAATTCAGAATTTCCACGATCCCTACTAATCAATGAGAAAAAGATAGAGAGCCCAAAAGGAAAAATGGCAAAAGAGTTTACATAAGCATTTCACAAAAGGAAATGGACAAAATGCACATTAAATGATGCTGAATCACATTAGTAGTCTGACACACGATTATTAAAAAAAATTTGGCAAAAAGACGAAAATCTGACAGTGCCCAGGGTTGGCAAAAACGTGGAGTAATGAGATGTTTTGTAAGAGTCTGATGGGAATGTAAATTAGCATATCCACTTTGGAAACCAGCATGGCATTATCTAATCAATTTGAAGATGTACATATGTTATGATCCAGCAATTCCATTTCTAGGTAAACACCCTAGAAATGTCATGATACAGATGCCCGGATATAATACTAGAATGTTGATGGCAGAATTACTCATAGTTGCCAAGAACTGGAAACAAACCAAAGATGATGTTGAGCTAAAAATAAAAAAGCAAATTTCAAAAGACTGCATATTATATTATTCCTTTTTATATAAAGCTTAAACACAAGGAAAATTAATTTATTTTTCTTAGAAATGCATATACAAGAAAGGAAACTATGAAGAAAAGTATGGAAATTGTTACTATGTAAGTAATAAAGAACAGTTACATCTATGGGGGAGATGGAAGATTGTAGATGGCAAAGAATATTTAGGGGTCTTCTAGAGTTCCAATAGTATTTTCTGGGTTTGAAAAAAACTTAAATGATGAATACATAGATTTGGCTTTACACTCAATTTTCTTTTTCTATGTCTTTTATAATGGAGGGGTTTTTTTAAGTATAAGAGAGAGATTTTTAAAAGTAACAATTCTGTTTAAATGCAATTTTGCATGTAATTCATGAAACTTGACTATTAAAGAATAGCAAAGGGTCAAGAATAGCCCAATTTTTAAAAACTCTCTAATTCAAGGAACCTCCCTTTCTAAATAGTCAGACTTATAATAAAGTTCTAGCTTTTAAAAAAATGAAAAGATGGAGTCAAATAGGACAGAGTTCAGAAAAGAAGCATGCCCATGAACCTGATACAAAATAAATATAGCATTACAAAACAATGAAAAGGATATGGGCTGATCAACAAATGTACTGGAAAAACTGCTTAATCATAAAAGAAAAACAAAACAATATAATTGTTTTGTCACACTATAATTTATAATTTATAATAATCACACTATAATTTATACATTAGAACCCATTACTTAGGTTAAAGACCTAAGTGTGAAAAAGAAAAATATTAAGAACAACAGAGATTTTCTTTATGCTGTCAACATAAGGAAGATACTAAGTATCAGATACTAATGGCAGATACTAAAATATGATCTACGAAATAAATGCTTCCATAATAAACGTATTGTACCTGGGCTCCTTTCCCAGTCTCCCCTGCAGATGGGTGTGGTCATATAATTAAGTTTTCACAACAAGATGTGAGCAGAAATTATATGTGTCCTTTCCACCCTCTGGACCTTAAGACATTAGATATACTTCCTCTGTGCTATTATTTCCTGTCCTGCTGGTTGGAATCTGAAGGGTAGCGTAGAAAACAATGAAATGATGAAGGGGTGATGCCATACCTCCTCCAGCTTCATAAAAGGAAAAGAAAATCAAAGTCCACACCAGTATAACTAAAAGCAGATTTTAATGAAACTGAAGTCAGAGATGCCCCAGTCTGCTAAATCTAACCTCAACTATCCCAACAGCCTTCTCTACTTTTCAACTGGGTTCAATAATTCATCACAGTAGCCACACTGAACTCAGGCAATGCTCATAATTACAGGGTTTATGAAGGAAGACAACAGATTGCAAATATTCAGGATACAATTATTCAGCCAGGATAACCTCTTCTCAGTGGTGCCCACAGGCAAACAGCTCTCTGGCTTTGGCCTCTCAAAGCCTGCCTGGCCCATTGACCTCTGCCCACCTTGTGCAATGTTCCAATGCTCTTTGAAGGCTGTCAACAAATGTCTGAAGGGCATGCTACTCCACCCTCAACCTCAGCCTGAAGGCATTCAACTCTGGCTCCATGGATCAGCAAATCTAACTCCCCCAATAAAGTGCCTGGAGTTACCCCACTCTACAAGCCAGCCTCCTGTCCAAAGGAGCTTTACTGTCTCTTTGGGTTCGGAAGTCCACCATTCTGGATCAGGCTCCGACCTTTGGCTCTGCAGCTGTCACTCCCCTAGGGTCCAAGCTGTTACCTGGATCAAGGAAGTTCAATGTACAGGGATCTGAGGGTCCGAAGGATGCACACTTCAGCCTTGGCTCTTCTCTCATGCTGGTTGTGAGATTCTACCCACTTCCTGTCTCTCAGATGGCTCCTTCACCCCCAGCAGAATGGCAGTCGAATGACTCTTACCAACATCTAACAGCTGAATCAAATATGTAACCCTATCGCTATCTTCCCCAGCTTACCCAGAGCCGTTTGATGGGAGTAACAAAGCCTAACTATGACAAAAAAAACCATATTCAATAATCCACTGCACTGCGGGCCACTCTCTAACTCTTTAAGCCACTGTCCTTTTCACACATGAAAATTATCTCCCCCACTCTTTTCGTCATTTTACTGTAAGCACACCCACTGGTAAGTCTGTCCCATCATACCTCTACCTAGCCCCTGTTTAAATATCCCATTTCTAAATTGGTCCTCTCTATCAACCCACTGGAGAGACAAGCATGTTTCTTGATGGGAAGAATCTTAATTAGTGACTGGACTCTGACCATCTGCAGCCATACCAAAGTCCAACGTAGAGGTATACCAACTCACAATATCAGACATCTTTCTCCATTTGGTGGGTCTGGCCATCTCCATCTTCCTCATCTATGCTAGGTCTAATGGACACGTACCTCCCTGCACTTCAGACAAGCTAGCCTCTTCTCTCTCTCAGCTCTCACTGCCAAGAGCTAGATCAGTGCCCATCGCCTCAAGAATCCACACAACTCCCTAGCTTCAGACCAGCCAGCTCTTCCATCCCCTCGTAATTGTAACCTCTGTGAACCAGGTCTGTCGGTTCCAACAGAACATGTCCAAACCCAGCCCATCACTTCATAGCTGCTGCTTCCCTATTTCCACTCAACAAGTAGGTCTAGGCAGTTACTAAACGAAGCATGCCAAGCCGTCAGGCTGCTTTTACCTTTCCGTGCTAGAAGGGAGCTTTCTCTGATGGGCACAGACTTTTCCTGCATGCAACCAATGAAAAACTGCTTGCTCAAAGCTTAAAAAGGCAAAAAGATTTTTGTTTCTCTACAGGTCTTTACTTCAAAGGTAACTATGCAGGCCTCTGGACAGTTCTGGCCAAGACTCAGGTTTCCCCCTAAAGCCCCTGCTGACTTAAAATAAAGCCTGTTCCTTTCAGACAATTCTTATAACATATCCAAATCAAATATAATCTGAAGGTGACAAGCTCTCTATAGTCATGTTAATCACATTGACTTTCATCACATATCTGTGCCTATTTTGCAGTGTCATGTAGCAGAAGCATTCCATATCCACAGGGCAATCTGAAAAGTTTACAAACTTTTACCCTTTAAAAACAGCCACGGTAATCTTCTCTGCCCCTGGATAGTGTCAGTATGTGCATGTGGCCTTGGTCTTCTGGCAGGGATGATCCAGGAGTCCCTGGTCCTCGGTTAGTCAGGCATTCCTTAACCAGCCTGATTTTTGTTCCAGGCCACTCCAGAGATCGCTTTTCTTCACTCATCTGCCACATATAATTTCATACATTCTTTTCAGTCACCACAAGTAACAAGCCAAGAATCAAAAAATCAATTTCTCATGTCTCTTCATTCCTTGTCTTACACAGTCGATGTTTCCAACAAGTCTGGAGCCTTTGCCTGGAATCCCACTCCTGGTACAAACTGTAAAAAGAAATGAGATTACATAGGGGTGATGTCACATATAAGTCTCCAGCTTTCCAAGAGGGAAAACTTCACTGTCAGCATGACCAGAGGCACCTTGGTATGAGGCTGACATCAGCCATGTCCTACCAATATTGGTAAGTTCATATGATTCTCATCGACCCATTCTGACACCAACTGTTATTCCCTGGCACTCGGGATCTCAGCACCCAAAGGATGCACTCCAGTCTTGGCTCTTTCTCTTGTTGGTGGTAAGATATTCCCTTCCTGTTTGTGAGATGGCTTTTTCCCCCAGCAGGATGGCAATGACAATGAATCGGATTAACAACCACTCACAGCTGAATCATGTCACCCTATCAGTTTGTCCCTCACCTTACCCACCTACTGTCAGAAAAAGTTATTTGATGGGAGTAACAAAGGCTATAAGATTCATATTAACTATGAGGAGCTTAAAAAAAAACCCAGAATTTCCCACCCTGCTCCCAAAAAAGATATGTAGTTATTTATATATATATACATATATATATATATTACAAAACAACCTTATCACCTTCAAAATACTCTCCATTACACTTAATACATCTGTCAAATCTGTGATTCCATCTTTGGAAACATTTTTCAAACTATTTTGTTTGGATGTCTGATAGCACCTCCCTTGGTTTTTTTTTCTTCATCTCTTCACCATTGTCAAACCACTGTCCATTCATGTCCCTCTTCATGGAAACAAAAAGACGTCCCATGGAGCTAAGTCAGGTGAGTTAGGTGCATGGGGCAAGAGAGGCATGCTCTTTTTTTTTGCCCAAAACCGACACACCAAGATGGTTGCATAAGCAGGTGCATTGTTGTGGGGTAAAATCAGTTCTGTCTGCCACAAATGGGACCAATTTTGTTGCACATTGTTATACAATCTTTTCAGGACTTCTAAATAGAAAGCTTGATGAACAGCCTGACCTGGTGGAACGAATTCCAAATACACTATACTCCTCACATCAAAGAAACAAAGGAGTATCATTTTGATCTTTGATTTCATTTGATGAGCTTTTGAGAGGGTGGGATGACAATGGTGTTTACCTCTGATTTGGTTGATGTTTGGTTTGGGGTTGTAATAGTAGCATAGCTCGTCCCCCCTTAGGGGGAAAAGTCTGAGTTGCTTCAGAACTGTTCTTTCAAAGCACGGCAAGTTTCCACTCGAGGGTGTTTTTTACTGGTCAGACACAAATTTCCCCAGGTCCTTTGTCATTCCCCAATCTTCCATTAAAATTCACTGAATCAAGCTCCAATATAGTCCAGATAACTTCCCCATCTCTTCAATGGTCCGTAGTCTGTCTTTGACCACAAGTGCACAAATTTTGTCGACATTTTCATCCATTCAGGAAGTTGATGGACATCCAGAATGAGGTGTGTCTGAGAAAACCACTCACACGGTTGAGTTTCCTGAGCAGGAAACAAAATTTCACAGCCACATGCTGTTCTCTTAAATTGGCCATCACCAACAAAGAGATTCAAGCAAAACTGCTTTTACAAAAAAATTCGCTGTGACCAGAGAGAACCTCCCCAGGCAATGCCACTGGTTGCACTAACTTAAGCAAGTTGCTCCATGCTAACAGGAAAAAATTGTACTACTAAAGTTCCATCTATAGTGGGGGCTTTTTTTCCAGTTTTTTTAGGAGTGCCCCCTTATAATTCACTGTACTGTAGGTAGTAAAACTGCTTTTCTTGTACAAGTTTATATGCTGAAAGGGATGTCAGAGACATGGAATAGCATAGAACTGGTTCCCTTTATGCTTGTGTAAAGTAAAGCCAGCTCAGCAACCTACACTAATCATCTCAGAAATAAATGTCTCTGCCTTTAAACCAAGGAGCCCTGGTGGCATTGTGGGTTAGGCATCGAGATGCTGATCACAAGATTGGTAATTGAAACCTACCAGCTGTTTGGTGGGAGAAAGATGAAGCTGTTTGCTCCTCTAAAGATTGATAGACTTGGACTCTTTGCACAAGATTACTATGAGTTGGAATCTACTTGATAGTGGGAAACTGAGTAATGGGAAGAGAGGAATGCAGATGGATTCTTTATCCTCATATTTTAAGAAGCTTGGCAGGCTTCCTTTTCTTCTTTTTTAAAATCATTTTATTGGAGGCTCATACAACTCATCACAATCAATACATATATCTTATATATTTGTTGCCATCATCATTCTCAAAACATTTTCTTTCTACTTAAGCCCTTGGTATTAGTTCCTCATACTTCCCCTCCCTCCCCACTCCCCTCTCCCTCATGAACCCTTGATAATTGATATTATTATTATTTTGTCATATCTTACACTGCCAATGTCGCCTTTCACCCACTTACTTTTTGTCCATACTCCAGGGAGGAGGTTATATGTAGATCCTTATAATTGGTTTTCCCTTTCTACTCCACCTTACCTCCACCCTCCCAGTATTGCCAGTCTCACCACTGGTCCTGAAGGGAGGATCATGTGTCCTGGATTCCCTATGTTTCCAGTTCCTATCTGTACCAATGAACCTGGTCTAGCAGAATTTGTAAAGTAGAATTGGGGGAGGAGAAAGAAGCATTTAAACACTAGAGGAAAGTTGCATATTTCATTGTTGCTACAGTGTACCCTGACTGGCTTGTCTCCTCCCCATGACCCTTCTATAGGGGATGTCACTTCACCTACACATGGGTTTTGGGTCTTTAATCTGTACGCCATCTCATTTATAATGATAAAATTTTTAGTTTTTAGATATCTGATCCCTTCGACACCTCATTGTCACACAGGCTGGTATGCTTCTTCCATGTGGGTTTTGTTGCTTCTGAGCTAGATGGTAACTTGTTTACCTTCAAGCCTTTAAGACCCCAGAAGCTCTATCTTTTGATAGTCTGGCACCATCAGCTTTCTTCACCACTTTTGCTTATACACACATTTGTCTTCAGTGATCATATCAGGAAAGTGGGCATGCAATGATATGGATTTTAGTTCTTTGATGCCTGATAAATGATCCCTTTGACACCTCATGGTCACACAGGATGATGTGCTTCGTCCGTGTGGGCTTTGTTGCTTCTGATCTAGATGGCCGCTTGTTTACTTTCAAGTCTTTAATACCCCAGATGCTATATCTTTTGATAGCCGGGCCCCATCAGCTTTCTTTGCCATTTTTGCTCATGCACACATTTGTCTTCAGTGATTGTATCAGGAAGGTGAGCACCGTGGAATGCCAATTTAATAGCTTAAACTGTTCTTGCACTGAGGAGGTACTTGAGTATAGGTCCAATGCTCATCTGCTGTCTTAGTAATAACCCTATAAGTATATGCACACAGATCTATTTCTCCATGTATACATACACATGCATATATTTACCTATGTACATGCCTGTTTCGACCTCTATAAATGCCCTTTCTGGCAGGCTTCTTAAGCTTGTGAGTTTGAGATGAGTCCCAATCACATTCTCATAACTAAGATTAACCCCCACAATGTCCTGTCCTAATAGTGCTGGCTCAAAGTTACTTCTTACAAGCACTTGGCTGATTGTGGCCAGCAGCTTACTCTCTAGGAGCAGACATGTCGAGATTGTTCTCCTTGCTCAGGGGACAGTCACTCCCCCTTCACCTGTCCCCCTGCACCAGCATCGGTGTTAGGTTGCTCCTCCAGTGAACTCAGGGACCTTGTGGTTAGCTGTAGATAGAGGGATCTGCATGCCACGAGAGTGTATAAGACGGCGGTGAAAATATAATCTCTCTCTGTGCACAGACCTGGCTCCTGAAGTCGTGGCAGAGGTGAGCACCCTTCGACCTTGCCTGCCTCTTAATTTCTTCCCTTTAATTACATAAACGTCCCAAAGGACTTTTCTGGATGTGAAAATGGACTTGACAGCAGTCAATTAGGGGTGCCTTAAACTATTATATTCTGGAGTCTTTCTGCAACAGCACCTCAGTCTTTATGAATGTGGGACTATTTTATAATCATAGTTCCAAAAACATAAAACTGATGGGAAATTTTTGATAAATTTGATTACCTTGAAATAAAAAGTATCTGTACCACAAAACACTATAAATAATGTGAGGATTTGTTTTTTATTTTGCTAGATAAACAACTATTTTTATAGCAAAAATGTGAGGATTTGAAAGGAAATATTTATAATGCTTATCCAGAGTGACCCTCAAATATACACACACAAAATTCTCATGACCATCAAGTCTATTGCAACTTGCAGTGATCTTACAGGGCAGACAGACCTGCCCCTGTGGGTTTTGAAGATTATAACTCTTTATGGGAATAGAACACCTCATCTTCCCCCCATGGAGTGGCTGGTGACTTTGAACTGCTAACCTTGCATTTTGCACAGTGTAGAATGCACAATACCATTAGTGTGTACGTTTGTGCGAATGCTGAGTGGAGAAACAAGCACACACAAAAGTGTTCAACCCTAACAGTCATCAGAGAAATGCAAATTCGACGCACAACAAAGCACCATTCACATCCAGATATTTGCAAGCTAAAGAAATATCTTAAAGTTTCACAATGTAAGCTGAGCCCTGGTGGCGCAGTGATTGTGTGTGGGACTGTGGCCCACAGGGTTGACAGTTCAAATCCAGCAGCAGCTCTCCAGCAGCAAGGCTGGGCTTCCTACTCCCACCAGGGCAGTGATGCCGAAAAAGGGGGGAAAAAAAGTTTCACAATGCCAAGTGTTGACAGTGAGCAACGCAAACTCTTGTGCCCTGTTTTTGTGTCAGCTTATATCAATGCAACCCTGTTGGAGAATGACTTGGTAATATTTTGTAAAGTTGAACTTGCATATTACCTTAAACCCAACAGTTTCATTCCTAGGTAAACATCCTATAGAAACTCTAGCACCTTGGTGTTAAGGAATGTGCACCAGAGTATTAGGTGCAGCATTGCTTATAATAGCTGAAAACTGAAGGCAACATACATTTTCCTCAGTAAAATATATAGATGTCTGGGCTGAGCCCCGGTGGCATAGTGGTTGTGTGGGGGACTGCGACCCACAGGCTTAGAGGGTTAAATCCAGCAGCTGCTCTGCAGGAGCAAGGCTGGGTAGCTCCCACGACCACCAGAGGGCAGTGATGCCTATATATATATATGTATACACACACACACACACACACACATATATATGTCATAGCATTCAAGATAAATTCCAAAACCTTAACACTGAATGGGGTGGGAAGCAAACTGCCAATAGAGAAGCACAATGCTGTCCAAAATATATAAAGGTTGAAATAGATATTCTCAAAATACTATTAATTTGTAGAACGATATAAAAGTATTTAAAGGGCTGAGCCCCGGTGGCATAAGTGGTTGAGTGCGGGACTGCAGCCCGCGGGCTTGGCGGTTCCAATCCAGCGGCAGCTCTCAGGAGCAGCACTGGGTAGCCCCCACGACCGCCAGAGGCAGTGACGCCCCCCCCCCCCACACACACACAGAAGTATTTAAAAGCATGCGTGGAAATGTAGGACCCCACCTCTACAAGTAGTTGGTGGTGCTTTCTGTAAGGTGAGGAGGATAAGAGGAGAGAGAAAGTAGTAGAGTGGAGGAGGACCTCACAACTACCGCAGAACAACAGCTGGGAGCAGAGCTTTGGAGCCAGTGCTGAGAGCCTCCTAGACCCAGGGGAAGACCGATGGCAGGACACACTGCAAGGAACCAGGGATTAGAAGCTGCCGAAACAAAGGCCTTCCTTCACAGAAAACACAGCCGCGGATCCGAATTTGAACTCTAGGCTCCTAAATAGTGAGAAAGTAAATTTACGTGGATCAGTCATCCACTTGTGCTATTTCATTGATGGAAGCACGAGCTAACTAAGACATGGTTCTCTTAGGTTTCTGGGGTGGTTTACCTCCATTCTTGCTTTGCAACACTGAAGGATTCACGCAACGGAAGCCCTTTGGTAAATCCAAGTAACTTTTATGAGGGAAAGGGAAATTTCAGGGATTATAGTATCAAAAAGCACATGCTATCTCTGGAAAGTGTGGCAGGGTCTCGTGGGAAAGTCCACGACTGAAAATGAATCCAGAGCATGAAAAACCAGTGGAAAAAATACTGGGGGGCGGGGGGGGGATGCTCAGAACCAGCAAGCTGAGTCAAGCTTGAGGAACCAGAGCAAGAAATCCCAAGCAGGCACCCCCACAGCAGAAATCTCACCCTGACCTGCAAAAGTGCACCAGAACAAGAAAGGGGTGGTCTGCCCACAGTCGGTTTTTATCCCTTCCTATCCCCATTGACGGGGACGGGGGTGGGAGGGAAAGATAGAGGGGGTATATTTCCTTCCCGTTCTCCCACGGTTTCCTAACCTGTTATGCATTCTTTCCAAAATCGGAACTTTTTAAAAACTCCGTGGGATGCGGGAAACATTATTCGAAAGCGGGACGGTCTGGTCACTTTAGGTTAGGTACACCTGTATGATATAATGCTGGTGGTGCCTAAAGGGAGTGCGGGCCTGAGCCTAGGTGACTTGTGACTTTGGTCTGCGCAGGCCCCGCTTTCACTTTTCCCATAGGTGTCTAATTAGTGTGCCTGATTTCTTTCCAACCCCTTTATTTACGTCTCATCTAGCCAGCTTTCAGCTCTAAAGGAAGTCTGTCTCTTTCTGTCAGTTGTAGGGAAGGCTTTATCTCCAGTTTATTTCCTGGTTCCTTGGAGAGCTCAATGTGGCTTGGCATCCATCATCCCCCGTCTCTGCTGGCTTACTTGTCTGTTGAACCTCTTTATATTTACAGAGAGATTGCGTCAAGACAGTGGACACTAACTGTGCCTCGTTAACATAACAACAGCCCATTCCCTAATGTGATAATAACCACAGGCATAGAGGTCAGGATTTACAAAACATATTCGGGAGAGACAGCATTTAATTCATAGGACCTACCATAAAGTATATAACATACCACACATATGTTTTTGTGGTTGTGGGCATTAAGGGACAAAGGAGTAAAAGGAAATGATGTATTCTTTACACTTGAGGCCAGTGTGGAAGCAAGTGAGCAGAAGGGCCGACAGTCCAGCAGGTAGAAGCCAGGTGTCTGCAGAACAAGTGTGAGAGGAACACCCCTTCAGCAAGTAGCTCACTGCCATTGACCTCCAACTCCCAATGACCCTAGAGGCCTATGGTTCTCAACCTTCCTAAGGCCACCACACTTTAATACAGTTCCCCATGTTGTGCTAACCCGCAACCATAAAATTAAATTCGTTGCTACTTCATAACTGTAATTTGGCTACCAATAATGTAAATATCTGATATGCAGGATGTATTTTCATTGTTACAAATTGAACATAATTAAAGCATAGTGATGAATCACAAAAACAAGATGTAATTATAGATTGTGAAATATTTATTTCTCATGAGAGATAAATGACATTTTGTCTTGAAGCACAGTATAGCATGGGTAACAATCTTCACGCCGGGTACTTGTACGTGAGTGTATTTGCACGTGGGCAGGCCCACCTGAAGACAGAAGAGCAGTGTCCCTGCTCCTAAGAGCATCGGAAATATGTGCTTTCCCATGGTCTTAGGTAACCCATGAAAAGGTTACTCGACTCCCAAAGGGCCACAACCCACAGATTGAAAACCACTGCTATAGAACAAGGTAGAACTGCCTCTATGGGTTTCCAAGACTGTAAATCGGGGTGCTCAATATTTCAATCGTGGTCTACTGATCACAAGTATAGAGTTGGTAGATCACACGGTATTAAAAATAGCCATAAGCCTATCATCAATCCTGTCACTTAATTTATATACAGCGCAGCCAATCAGATGCACTCTTAGGTGTCAAACACATGCGCAAACAACTGCACTAAGCAAGCTAAGTTATCGCCAATTTTTAGACCTTGCTTTTTTTCTCTTAGACATAAGAAAGGATTTTCTTTTTTTATTATTGAGGTTCGAAGAAAGGGTATTAAGAGGGTAAAAAAGGGTATTAAAAGTGGGGGGATGGGGCTGAGCCCCGGTGGCGTAGTGGTTGTGCGCGGGACTGCGGCCCACTGGGACGGAGGTTCAATTCCAGCTCCACGGAGCAAAGGCTGGGCCTCCTACTCCCACCACTTGATGGCAGTGATGCCCCCCTCCCCCAAAAAAAAAAAAAGCCAGTGTGGACCAAGTAAAAGGACAAAAACTTTTGAATGGGAGAATTTGACACTATAAGCTGAGATTCAGGTGAAGTCCTGAGTGCACGAACAGTTCTGGAACTTACTCACAAAGGGAAAGTATCCAAACATGAAAATGCCACGTACTACCTCCTTGACTGCATTATTCTACTCTGCTTATTGTTGTGAGCCAGTCATTTCCCACATCAAGATCATTAAGTCCAAGTGCCGTTCCATCATGACTGATGATCATATGTAAGTGTGCTGGAGGCTGGCTGTCAGCAGCTACTGTCCAGACTGTGCGTCCCTGGCTCACTCCACTCAGTGCAAGTCATCAGAGTCAACTCAGGTCAGGACAAAAAAATGTACATAGCTAATTGTGTTGTGCAATATGGACTCGTGTGGTTATGCAAGGTACATAAAGATACAGTGGACACAGAAAGAATTCTCAATGTATTTATGAATAAATGTATAAATGAATAAATCTTTGTAGTTGGTAGATCGTTTTGACTTGATCTTTTTTTTTTTTGACTTGATCATTTTATAGGTAGCTCGCATGCTGAAAAAGTGTGGGTGCCCCTGCTGTAAGTCTTTACAGGAGTGGAAAGCTTCATCTTTCTCCCTTGGAGCAGCTAGCTGCTGGTTTCAAACTGTCCATCTTCTGGTTCACAACCCAACTCACTATGCCATCAGGGCGCTTCCCCAAATCTGTATCTATATCTCTGCCTGACCGGGTATCTACAAAGATGCACCTTTTTAGGGAAATGACTGGACTGCCTTCTCACCAAACCATCCCCACCCCCACCCCTATGTCCACACCAACTCCACTTTCACACACCAGGGGTGTAGCGGGAAAGGGATTGCTGACTTACATCCTGTACCCAGAAAGTCACCTTGTTTGTCCCCGGCCTGCTTGAACTTCTGTGCTGACTTGCAACACGTCCCAGTTTCTCCTTTTCAGCGACCTGGGCTATGAGGAAGGGTGTCCCCCAGGACGCCCCCGGCCTGGTCTTTCATCTTTCCCAGGTCGGGTGGGGGTGGGGGTGGGAGGGTTGCCTCTGGCCCTGGGTGAAGGGCTTGTGATTGTTTAATGGGCTCTTGGGAAGCTCGGGGTTAAGCTATTCTCAGCCATCAGTCGGTGCAGTCGTGCATTTCCAAGCTTTCAAGGCGGGAATGTGCCCACAAGCCCCTTAGCGGGCTGGCACAGGGAACTTGTGTGCGTGCGCGCGCGCCTGTGTGTGCCTGCCCTAAAGGAAGTCGGGCGGCTCGGCTGCTTATTATCTCCCTGCTAGAACCGTCCTACCCTGAATGAGACCCTGGGGCTCGGCCCGAGAGTCAGGCTCTCACTCAGCATAATGAAATTCTTGACGACGTCCCAGGGGACCTGGCCCCAGAGAGGCCCATCTGCTGCCAAGCTGCCTCCCTGCTCCACACGCATGCGGAAATGAGGGTCCCTGCAGCTCTCCCCCACAAGCACCCATGCCCAGCATAACTCCGATCCCTTAGGGATCCTGCTTATGGGTCTGAACTGAGATAACAGAGACAATGAATGAAATTAACTAATTAGGAGCCTGGGCAGGGAGCGACAGAGACGCTGGAAGAACCAGGAGGAAGGGGATGCAGGAAGGCAGGGATGGCCCATGGCGCGGGCAGGCGGAATGCGATTTTGATTCGGAACCAGCTGTTCGCTTTCCTGCGTGTTTGGAGAGCGGCCAAGGAACGATTTGGAAGCTGGTAGGGAGCATGATACATTTTTCATCAGCAAGTTGAAACAGTCCCCTGTGTGGAATGCCCAGGCCCCAGACACTTGACTGCCTTCTTTGCATCCTCTCACGTGATTTTCACAGCGTTTCTCTGCGATGGGGAGCTATCCATTCCATGAGAAAACCGCCGAAGTCACGCTGGTCACAAACACGGAGCGGGACCCTCTGATGACTCAGCCCGAGCTCTTGACCACGGCCATGCGGGGAGTGGCCGCAAGGAAGGCCCAAAGAACCCTCGGGGCCCATGGGCCCGCGTTCGCGAAGCGCCCCTAACCCTCCCCCGGGAGCCACGAGATCCGCAGTTCAAAACTCACCAGCCGCTCTGAGCCTGTGGGTTCCCACCAGCAGAGATGAGCCAGTGTTGCCTTGATGACAGTGGGGTTTTGTTTTCTAACCCTTAAGGCAGGGGCCTGTGTTTTTTTTCATTTTACAGACCAGGAAACTGGGGTTGAGTGAAGGAATTCGGCCACACGACTAAGACGTGTCCGAGCGGAGATTTGATCTCCGTCGATCTGACTCCAGAGCTTCAGCTGGTCTCTCTCTCTCTCTCTCTGTCTCTCTCTTTGTCTCTCTCTGTCTCTCTCTCTCTCTCTCTCTCTCTCTCTCTCTCTCTCTCAGTTGACATTCAATACATCTATCATATCATTCCCTATGTGGCTGGACCTGGTCTGCTTCCCAAAGTGTTCTGTATTGGGGCTCGGTATTCTCTTGCGTTTCCCTCTCTCACTGGAGCAACAGGAAGGATCACCGTTTAGCTTTCCACTAGAGGGAGCTCCAGCCCGCCTCGCAAGTGCGGCCCTGCCACTAGCACACACGCACACACGCACACGTGCGCACGCACACACCCTGCAAAGATTCTTCCGGCCGTTTAACGCCTAACGCCCTCGGCTCGCTCCCATCCCAGAGGCGGAGCACGCAGGAGAGGCACTTGCTAACGTCGTGACGCTTGCCTCAACCTTTTAAAGTTAAAAACTTGTCCTCAACCTTTTAAAGTAAAAAAAAAAAATTTAACTTTTTTTTAACCTTAAAATATGGAAGAAAACGTCGTGGTTGTTAGCAACACTCTAGTACGCTTTTTCCCCTCCCTCCAGGAGGCCCACGGGGTAATCTGTGCCGGCAGCTTCGTCCTTAGTCCTTCCTGTTTGTCCTCCTGGCAGTTCCAGCTGAGCAGCCACTGGGAACCTGCTGTTTAAGCAGCTGGTAATGGAGTGCAAAACAGCACGAGGAGGGCCGGGCAGGCAGGGTCAGTGCCTTCTATGCTGGGTGTCTGAGCCGGCCTTCCAGAAAGGAGCTTTAAATTATGGACCCGAGAGCACTGCTGAGGTTTTAGTATCATCTGCTCAACGCTTGTTTCATTTTGTCAGAAAGTAATAAATAGGAGGAGGCCAATGCAAACCATACAGAAGCCAAGTCTAGCCCCCCTCCCAACCATGCCTGAGGATGGCAACTGTTTCATCCTTTCACACCTCCTTCTGTGTAAGTCTTGGCATGAACAGAAGCTCGCATCTGGGGTTTGTTTTTTGTTATTGCTCTCTTACTGCCAAACGGAATTAATATGCTGGTCTTCAATGGGATAAATCATTGCCCCAAATTTTCTACCAATTTATACTCACATCAATCGTGTATAAAAATGCCCCTTTCCTCTCATCGTAGCCAACAGTCGTAATAAGGGGGGGGGGAACCCTGTAAAAATGGCTCCCCATTCTTTCCCCTTCCATCTGCCCTTTTCCCTTCCTCCTCTCTGTTCAATTTACAACCTCTGACTCATGCACATTTCACAGAAATCCAGATGTTTGTTGGAAGATGGAAAGGAGGGGAAAAGAGGAGGGGAAATGGCTGACCTGTTGACAGGGAAACAGGGTGAGGCAGCATTGCAATGTAAAAGGCGAGACCAGCATTTTATCTGAGCTGATAGAGCGCATGTGTACGACTCTATAGTCCACAAAAAATATCTGGGCAGGACTCCATGCTGGCTATGAAGATACTCAGATAATCTTGTGCAGTTAGAGAGAACTGAGCATTGGTTTATCCCCACTCTACAGAAGATAAAAAGGTGACTAAGCAAATATGGGCGACTACCTAAGGTCACTGTGCTTTGTCACAAGTGGCGTGCTAAATCAGCCCTCTCTCCTCTACGTGACGTTGACAACTTTCATATGTGCATAGACTGTAAAGCATGTGTACATATAGACAAATGTAATCTCTAAGGGTATAATGTGTCATTTGTGAACAAATATTTATACCACACCCCATTTTATATAGACAACTATATTATAATAGATGCAATCTCAGTGTGTTTAAGAATAGGCTGATATCAAATAGGTCGGATTGTGAGGAAGTGGCTAAGAGGTAGTTTAAAGACAAAACCCCACTTGAACGTGGCCTGGCAGGCCCTGACAAATACACAGGTGTGTCGGAGACTGAACAGGGTGGGGAGACGCTGAATTATGAATTATATAGTAGCCTGATAGTCTTGGGCCATGACAATGAGTAACCAATTTAAGAGCATGGAACTTCGGAGTCAGACACACTTAGATGTAAGTCCTGTCACAGCCACGTATATTATATCCCTGATCTAGGATCTCTAAATTAATGTTTGTAGGCCTCGGTTTTCTCCTCTGTGAAACGGAGATTCGTATTCTCTTCTTCATAAGGTTATTGGAAAGCATATGGTTGGAATGCAGTAAGTGTCACTAAGAGGTATTGTGATAGTTGTTAGGGGTCACTGAGTCTGCACACAGTGACCCCACACATTACCGAACGAAGCACAGCCTGGTCTTGCACGATCCTCACCATTGGGATGTCTGAGCCAATTGTTGCAACCACTGGTCAATCCATCTCCTTGAGCTCTTCCTATGTTCCGTGGACCTTCTAGTCTGCCACATGTAATATCCTTCTTTAGCAACTAGTCTCTCTTGACAACATGTCCAAAGTACGTGAGATGACATTCCACCATCCTCCCTTCCAAGGAGCCTTCTGGCTATACCTCTTGCAAGATCGATCGTTGGCTTTTTTGGCAGTCCATATTCATTTGGCAGTCAATATTCATCCACACCCTAATTCAAAGACCCAAGCCCTGGTATTTTCAATATATTGCTTCATATGCGTGTGAAATCTACCATGAATAAGGAAGACCGAAGCACTGATGTCTTTGAACTACGGGGTTGATGAAGAATCCTGAGCACGCCATGGACTGCCAGAAGCACAAACAATTCTATCTTGGAGGTCCAGCCAGGAGGCTGTTTCGAGGGGAAGGTGGTGAGATTTCATCGCACGTGCTTTGGACGTGTCATCAAGAAGCACCAGTCCCTAGAGAAGGACATTGTACTTGATAAAGCAGAGGGTCAGGGAAAGAGAAGAAGACACTCAGTGAAAGAGATTGACCCAGTGGCTGCAACAACGAACTCAGACACAGAAATTATTGTGAGGGTGGTGCAGGATGGAGCAGTGTTTTGTTCTATTGTGCAGAGGGTTATTACCAGTCAGAACCAACTCAACAGCATCTGACATCATCAACGACTGTTAGAATATGCCTATGAAGCCCTGCTCTCCCTCCTCCTCCAGCATGGCTGATGATGATGATGACGATGACACAAAGGATAAGAACTCCCAGGACAGCAAACATAGCACTGACAATGAGCATGAGTAGTACTACCTGAAGGCTTATATTTCTTTCTTTCTTTTTTTTTTTCTCCTCGCATCACTGCCCTGGTGGGAGTAGGAAGCCCAGCCTTGCTCCTGGAGTGCTGCTTCTGGTTTTGAACCATCAACCCTGTGGGCTGCAGCCCCGCACACAACCACTGCGCCACCAGGGCTCAACTGAGGGCTTGCATTTCTAAGTAGTAAGTACATGTTGTTGAAAGTGAACAATGACCGGATTTCTCAACTAAAGACCTCTTTATCCCACAAAGGCAGGCTGCTATTTTCTGATTACTCTTGAGCCCCAAGGAAACCCTGAAGGCATGGGGCTTAACAGAACTTGGAACAGAAAGGTCTGTGCTCTGCTTCTAGAAAATTGAACGCAGCCTTGTGCCAATTCTTCTCCATCCTGGGCTAGGGTGAAGGTGGGGTGGGTGGGAGGGAGGGGCACTGGGAGTTAGGACTGACTTGCCAGCAAAGAGATTTTTTTATTGGTGGTTGTTTTTCATTTGATTGAGTCCCAAAGACTTTGGCCCCAAGGTAAGAGGGGCATAAAGGAGCCGTGGAGAGAGTTTAGAGCTCAGTCTTTGCAGTTCTCAGTAATCAGGTCACTCCTGGACGTTTCCACTCAGGACAGCTTTGTTTGTTCGGCATGCAACCTATTTTTAAAAGTTGTCCCCAATCCATTCACATTTTGTCTCAAAGCAGCTTGATCATTTTCCTCATACAAGGAGTTTCATTTAAAAGATATCATTTCTCTTTCCTTGTTATTTTACATTTTTAAAAGGAAATTTAATAGCACAGTAAGAGTTATCTCTTCCCCAGTCTTTGCTTTAGGAGTAATAACTGCTTACAGATTCTGATATTTCTTTTCACATAGTTGCTTTTAAAATTTTTTTATTTCAGTTTTATTGAGGCTTAATTGACATCCAATAAAATGCACATATTGAAAATATACAATGGTGTTTTCAGTTGAGGTTTTTCTCTCTTTTGCTACTGTTAGCTTTTTTTATTCCTTGTTTTAGTATGTTTGGGGAGTATGTGAAATCTGGAAGAGTGGGTATATGGAGAAATAACTGGATTCATTGTTTCTTAGGGACATGACGGGAGGAACGGTGTAGCTGACAGCATTGAGTGTAGGAAGGAGGGGAATGTTCTGGAATTGATTGTGGTCATGATTGTACAACTCTTCTTGATATGCTTGAATTATTGAATGATGCATGTGTTATATGCCAATAAAAAGCATACAGTGGTGAATTTTAAGATAAGTATACTAAAGTAAGTTAAAGGATTTTGCCAGTTCAAACAAAATGTGTTTACCCATGCCTCTGTCATCAGCAGATGATTGCAGATAAATTCTCTCAGTAATTCACTGGTCTACATTTCAATAGGGTGCCTTAAAAAAGAGAGAGAGAAAAAAATTATGAACACCTAGTCAGCTTGTGGGAGGCTGTGGAGGACAAGGGGGCTCAAAACCATCTGCAGAGTATCTAGTCAGATTAAGCCACAGGCAAGATCTCTGCTGGCTATAAACGAAGGTCTAGAACTGTCTAGTAAGGCAGGTTGAGAGTAATCAAACATAGAGCATTGTCATGCTGTTTAAGCTGAATCAAACTTGATATCTGGCCAGTTGACCTCCCTATAGACCCAACCTTACTTTGTTCCAGGTGCAAGGATCTCTTGTTTGATCCTGGCATTGGGGATATTGCTGGAGATCTCTTATTTCCTGCTCACTGTAGTATTTTTGTCTTTACATTGCTAGTTTTGTCCTTATGACTTCATGTCATTTTTGTTCTTGTTGTGTTTTATAGTTTATGAAGCACAGAAGGAGTGGATGCATAGAGATAATCACTGATGCAGGCATTTGCAGGGGCTTTAGGGTGGGTGCTAGGGAAATGGGGAGGGTGAGGGGATTTGGGGAGTGAATAGTGAAGGTGGGAGGGAACACTAAAACTGAATGTGATTACACAGCTCATTTTAAAGGTGGTTTAGTCATGGGGGGAAATGTTCTGAAATTAATTGTGTCCAATTCTTCCTGACATGATTGAGCAAGTGAATTTTGTGATGTGGATTTTGTGTCAATAAAACTGAAAAATAAGATAAAATAAAAAACTTAGGGCTGAGCCCTGGTGGCGTAAGTGGTTGAGTGCAAGACTGTGGCCCACGGGCTTGGCGGTTCAAATCAAGCGGTGGCTCTCAGGAGCAGCACTGGGTAGCTCCCACGACGACCAGAGAGCAGTGAAGCCCCCCCCCAAAAAAAAAAAAAAATAATAAAATAAAAAGCTTTGATGTTGGAAAATTATAAACATTGTCCAGGGTAAACAACAACAACAACAAAAAGATAGTCCAAAGCAAACAGTGGCTTCTGAGATCTGCTAAGTAAGTTACATTCAAGGCAGAGAAATTAACTCAAAAGGTTATAGAACTGTTTTCTAGAATTCCAAAGGGGTGTAAACATGGCCAGGAAAGTTATACAGATAATCCCCCCACCCCCCCACCCCTTGCTGCAACATGACAATGCATCTCATCATTTTTCAAGGACAAAAAAGGTTGCCCTGTGAGAGTTTCATTGGAAGCCCTTCCCATATCCGACCCACAGGGCTGATCTTGCTACTTCAGGCTTCTTTTTGCTCCTAACAGTCTAAGAACATTGAAAAGTCCACAGTTTGAGTCCCCGCGCCCGTCAGCACTGGGGTTTTGACACAGAATCAATACAAAGCACAGGGAAGGATTAGAAAGAGTTGTGTTCTCGGAACATCATTCTCAAAACATCCTCCTTCTACCTAGACCCCCGGGTACCAGCTCCCCATATTCCCCTCCCTCCTCACCCCCCTCCCCCCATGAACTCTTAACAATTTACAAATTGTCATTTCTAGTCGAGAATGATGATGGCAATATATGTGCAAAATGTAGTCTGCATACAATTGTTGTATGTATTGATCGTGATAGGACTTGTATGAGCCCCCAATAAAATGATTTTTTAAAAAAAATCTTATAATGATTTATAAAAAAGAGAGAGTAAATGTCTAGAAAAGAATGAGGGCAACATATGTACCAACATGACTGATTCAGTTGATGTGTGGATTGTGATAAGAGTTGTGGGCTGAGCCCTCGTGGCGTAGTAGTTGTGTGCGGGACTGCGGCCCACAGGGCTGATGGTTCAAATCCAGCAGCAGCTCTCCAAGAGCGAGGCTGGGCTTCCTACTCCCACCAGGGCAATGATGCCACACACACACTAAAAAAAAGAGTCGTATGCGCCCCTAATAAAATGATTAAAAAAAAAAGGAGTTGCGTTCTACTGTGCACGAGGTCGCTATGGGTCAGAACCAACTTGATGGACCTCACAGCAACAGATGGAAGCTGAGTTCAGAAACAATAACTTTACCTTTCAATATTTTGTTTGTTGAAGGTTTCTATGATTTTAACTTACCTTCATCTACCTGTGAAGCCCATATAACCACAAGAGAATGAATTACCTGTAGCATCCCCCTAAATTTCTCATGTTCTTTTGTAATCCTGTCCCACCTCTGCTAAACCTGTACTATCTGCTCTCTGGTTTGCACATTGTCGCATTCCATATAAATGAGGTAGGTAGCGCGATATGTCCTTTTTTTTTAGGGGGGGGGGTCTGGTCTTACCCACACAACAAGTCTTTTGAGATTCACCCACATTGTCATATGCACCAATGGTCCGCTCCCTTTTGTTGCCAAGTATTAGTCTATGGCATGGATATTCGGTCCATTTATTTGCACACTTTTCTGTAGGTGGGCATTTGGGTCCTAAACATTCATATAAAGCTCTGTATAAGCATAAAAGGCAGCCTGAATTGGATTCATTAGAACAATTGCTGTAGCAGTTGTAAATGACTAAGGCCAGGATGCAGAATGAGAGAGGTAAAAGATTTCTTTTTTCAATGTCTGCTCTAATGGAGCTGTGGGTCGAGTGTTGGGTTGCTCACAGTAAGATAAGTGCTTCAAATTCACCTGCTGAAACCCACAGGAGAAAGATGAGGCTGCCTATTCCTGTAAAGATTTACAATGTCAGACACCCAATAGAGGGTCTCTCTGAGTCAGAACGTACTCAATGGTAGAGATTTGGAATGTATAGCTGGCATCATTCACCTGTCAGTTTTCATACTGTGGTGGCTCATGTGTTGTTGTGATGTTGGAAGTGATGCCATCAGTATTTCAAATATTAGTAGGGCCACCCATGATTAGCAGGTATCAGTGGAGCTTCCAGACAAAAACATATTAGAAAGAAGGAGGAGGTGATTCACTTATGAGAGATTAACTACTGAGAACCTACTGACTGGCAATGGGACTTGGTCTGTTACTGTGCCAGAAGATGAGCCCCTCAGGTTGGAAACCACTCAAGACTGGGGGAACCGTTCTCCTTCAAGCAGAATTGAGCTTACTGGCATGAATGAATGGAGTAAAAACTTTCAGGACCTTCATTTGTTGATGGAGCAGGACTCAAAGTGAGAAGCATGTGGAATGTACAAGATATGGAGCTAAGAAAATTGGGAGTCATAAAATTAGATGGAACACCGAACAATGATATCCTAGGCATTAGTTCACTGAAATGAATCGATATTGGTCATTTTGAATCAGACAATCATAAGATTTACTATACTTGGAATGGCAAATTGATAAGTACAAATTGGGGAATGCTATTCATCATCAAAAAGATCATTTCAAGATCTATCTTGAAGTAAAGTGCTATTGATTATAGGACAATATCTACACATACCTTTGAGGAAGTCCAGTGAACACACTATTATTCAAACTGATACACCATGTGTTAGGCCGTGTAGATTAGAGGAACAAATTTCATAGACATGCGTATGGATATAAGAAAAGGGTTTATATACAAAAGGAATGAAACACTAAGAAAGCATCTGAACCCAGTCCAGTTCAAAGGCATAAGTCCGATATTAGCCCACTTGCCCAATACCAGTCTGTAATGTCTCCTTCCGACTCACGAAATCACAGGTCAGTGGGTGCAGAATTCCAGCCTTGGCAGGGGTCTCCTCATGGCTCCTGGCTTCCAGGGCTCAGGGTTCATCAACAACATCCAGTGGTGGCAGAAGCAACTCATCGCTGGGAGGGGTCTACACGTGGCTTCTCCAGCCTCAGAAGTCTGGTTCCATCAGGACCAAGCTGTGTGGCTTCTCCAGCTCCTCAGATGCTGCCATCTTGTCTTGTGTGTGATTAATCGTCTGAGACTAGACTAACTCCCAACAAATGGGGAGATAGCTTCTCATCTTCATGAGGGAAATATCGTGAGATTTCCCAGACATATCAGGAGAAAGCCATGCTCATACAGAGATCTCATTAGTTACTCAATGGCTATCTCCAGATTAAAAGGTTAGACTTCACCCCTACATCTGAATCATGAAATTAACATAAGCACATGACCTACACACACCAACTACTGAAGCTAGTGAAGAAGAAATTGAAGAAAGCCACCAACTTCTTCAGTCTGAAATAGAGGAAACATGCAGTCTAGATGCATGGATAATCATTGGAATGTAAAAGTTAGAAACTAAGAGGAAAGGAAAGTAGTTGAAATGTATAGCCTTGGTGATAGAAATGAAGCTGGAGATTGCATGACAGAATTTTGCAAGACCAATGACCTCTCTTCGTTGTAAATACTTTTCATCACCAACATAAATGGTGACTATACACATGGATTTCTCCAGATGGAAAACACAGGGATAAAATTGAGTACATTTATGGAAATATATAACTGAGAAGTTCAATATCATCAGTCAAAACAAAGCTTGGAATTTGCAGTGGAGTCAGACTATCAATTGCTCATATGCAAGTTTAGATTAAAATTGAAGAAAGTCAAAACATGGCCACAAAAGCCAAAACACAGCCTCAAATATATCCAACTGAAATCAGAAGCCTTCTCAAGAAGAGATGTGATGTGTAAACATGAATTAAAACTTGATGAGCTATGGCATCAAGAAAATCATACATGGAAAAAAATAGAAAAACCTCATTTAAAAGACAGGAAAGAAAAAAATTGTCATCAATAACTCTGAAACTTTCTCTTGAATAGCTCACAGCCATCACGTCAATCCCAACTGGTGGACGCCTTACAGGACAGGGTAGAACTGCCCCTGCGGGTTTCTGGGATTGAACATCTTTACCACAGCAGAAAGCCTCACTGTCTCCCTCACGGGGCTGGTGGCTTTGAATTGCTGACCTATGCTGAGCAAGGGCCCCTTGCTCTTGAATGTAGAGCAGCTAGCTAAAGCGAATGAAAGCAATGAATGTAAGACCTCAAAGGTTGGCTGGTGAGACAAAGAAGATTATTATAATGACATGTACAGGGCTGCGCCCCGGTGGCGTAGTGGTTGTGCGCGGGACTGCAGCCCACTGGGATGGAGGTTCAATTCCAGCAGCAGCTCCATGGGAGCAAAGGCTGGGCCTTCTACTCTCACCACCAGAGGGCAGTGATCCCCCCCCCCAAAAAGACAGAAATGTGCAAAACCATCGAGTTAGAAAGACAACAAAGAAAAAAAGATACCCAGTATATTTCAAGCTAAAAGAACTGAAGAAGATATTTAAATCTTGAGTTGTGATATTGAAAAATTCCATAGACAAAATATTGAATGGCAGGAGAATCACCAAAAGTCAATGAAAGTAATACACAGAGTCATTTGTACACATAATACACAGATATCATTGCTGGCATCAGATGGACCTTGACTGAAAGCAGAGTGTACCTTAAAGATGTTTACTTGTGCTTTATTGACTATGCAAAGGCATTCAACTGTGTGGATCATAGCAAATTATGGAAATTCATGAGCATGTCTGACTCATCTGGAATTTGTTCGCAGAAGCAGTTGTATAAACAGAACATAGGACTACTGTGTGCTTTAAAATCAGGAAAGGGGGCTGAGCCCCGGTGGCACAGTGGTTGTGCGTGGGACTGCGGCCCACTGGGTTGGAGGTTCAAATCCAGCAGCAAGGCTGGGCCTCTTACTCCCACCACCAGAGAGCAGTGATGCCCCAACCCCCATCCCCCCCAAAAAATACCATAAAATCAGGAAAGGTATATGTCAGGGTCTCTGTATTTATTCAGTCTGTATGTGTGAAGAACTTAGGTGTGAGGATTGGAGAAAAGCTTATTAATCATCTGCATTATGCAGATACACAACCTGGCTTGCCAAAAGCAAGGAGAACTTGAAGTGCTTGCTGATGAAAATCAGACTTCAGACTTCACTATGGATTGCAATTCAATGTAGAGGAGCAAACATCTTCACAACTGGACCGACAGTCATGATAAATGTAGGAAGGATTGAAGTGGTCCAGGATTTAATTTTGTATGGATCCACAATCAATACTCATGGAAGTGGCAGTCAAGAAATCTATTGCTCAAGACCTCTCTAAAAGGTTAAAGAGCAGGATGTCATTTTGAGAACTAAAGTTCATGAAGGAGCCCTACTGAAGTAGTGGGTTATTTATTAGGCTGCTAATCATGAGGTCAGCAGTTCAAAACTACCAGCCTCTGCAGAAGAAAGATAAAGCTTTCTATTTTCCATAAAGAGTTAATCTTGGGAACTCACAGGAACAATTCTACCCTGTCCTATTGGGTCACTATGAGTCCAATCAACTCAGTGGCAGGGAGTCTGAATGTTTTTGGTAAGGTATGCCATGGTACTTTCAACCACCTCCTAAGTGTGTGACAGTTGGACCCTGAATAAGGAAGACTCAAGAATTTATTCATTTGAATTATGGTTTTGCCAAAGAATATGGAAAGTACTGCGAATCACACAGATATCTGTCTTGGGAGAAGTAGGGACCAAATGCTTCTTAGTAGCAAGAATGGTGAGATTTCATATCACATATTTTGGGCATGTTAACAGAAGAGACCCGTCCCTCGAAAAGGATGTCATATTAGACAAAGTGGAGGGTTAGCGGGAACGAGAACTCCCTCAATAGGGTGGATTGACACAGTCATTGCAACACTAGGATGGCACAGGACTGGGCAGTGATTTGTTCTGATGTACTTAGAATCACTATGACCCAGAACTGACTTCATGGCATCTAATAGCTATAACATTACTAACATTTATATCACAGGTTAAGCATTTAATTGTCCATGTATTTACTAATTGAAATCATTGGATTTATTGCAAATGTAAATATTACTGAAATAATTGCGGTGTATTGTGGGCAGAGAGATAAATGGGTGGGTGAGCCTCGCCTTTCAAGTTCTTGGGTCTCTTGCTTTGTGATGGTCAGACCAGGGTGCAGCTGCCTTAGCCAGTTCCCTGCCTCAGCTGGCCAGGCTCACTTCCTGTGAGACATCCTTGAGGAGAAGCTGCATAGACCTACCCCGGTGCAGCCCGGGTGCTGGAGCAGCCACGTGGAGACCCCTGCCAGCGCTGAGGTGCTGACACACTGACTGACTCAGCTTTCCTCCCGCAGTCGGAATTATTGCATGTGTTTTGTAAGATTGAGGAAAGGACTTTGTGGATTGGACATATGGGTTAATGTTGGACTTGTGGACTTGAGCAGCACTGGGTTGGGATGTTTTCTTGATGTGCACTTACCCTTTATATAAATCTCTCTTATACATATCTTTCTGTGGATTTGTTTCTATAATGTACCCAGACTAACACAATTGCTAGCCCAAGTTCTTACATACTGTAAGTCCAATGTCAAGTCACTGAGTAGTGCACACAGCTGGTGCTCAGCAGAGAACCAAAAGCTTGGTCCTGGAAAGCCCTGGTAACACTGCCTGCTAGCCACACAAGTTGGGGGCAGGGGAGGTTTATGCCCACTCAAAGGCACTTTCAAGGAAAAGTTTGGTGACCTACTTCTGGGAAACAACTCACTGAAAACCCTGTGGAACACAAACAGGTCTATTCTGATCCTCCTGGGGTCACCATGAGTTGGAATTTACTGGAAGGCAACTGGCATAAGTCCAACTCAAATGTCATCGCTTTTGACAACATAGAAGGTCACCAGCCATCTTTCTTCAAACACTTTACAACACAGGTGAGAAGCTCCCTGAGTCAGGAACTGTGTTTACTGCTGTATCCCAGCACCTCGGGGACAGAGCCAGTTGTGTGTGTGTATGAAATAAGGCATCCTATTTCATATTTGGACAGTTCTAATGACTATAAAGTTTTTATGTTGAACAAACGATGATGAAGCTTTTTGTTTTAATTATGCTCTCTTGTCACATCATCACATGAAACTTTAAAAAGAGCTATGGCACTTTGCTTCTCTAAGTTAAATCAACCCAAACTCTTGGATTTCTTGTCTTATGGTATGTTTTAACCTAGACCCATTATGGATTAAACTGTGTGCCCCACAAAGTACATATGTGTTGGAATCGTAAGCACTGCCCCAAACCTATGAAAATAATTTTGTTTGGAGGTATGGCTTTTTTTGTTATGTGCATTGAATCATACAAGCACAGAAAGGAGTCTAAATCTAGTCACTTCTGAGTTTTAAAAAGAACAATTCACAGACATAAAGATATTTACCCATGGAGGAAGCAGCTGACATGTGAGCATGCCTCTCTACATCAGGGCACCAAGGAAATCCTGAGACCACCTATCAGGGATCAGCATGACCACGAACCTGATTTGGACTTTCATCTTCCTGAACTGTGAGGAAATGCATTTATGTTCGTCCATACCACCCACTTGTGGTATTTCTGTTCCAGCAACACTAAATTAAGTGAGGGCCGTTATTGACCTTTGAGTTGGAATGGACTTGGGAGCAGTGGCTTTAGGTTTGGGTGTTTATTGACCTGATTTTCTTCCTTCTGAAACGCAAAGGCAAATGGCGGCTCAGCAAATAGATGGGAGAGGGCCAAGTCTGTGTTCGAATTCTGATGATTGCTGTATGATTGGGGACAAATACTCGATCTTACTACGCATTTGTGAAGGATAGTGATAGCTACCTTACAAAATGGTTGCAAGAATTAAAATGTATATAAAGCCTGTTATCCAGTGTTTAAAAGGTCCCTGGAGGGTGCAGTGTGTGCTTGACAACGAATTGAAAGATTGAGGTGAGAATTCACTAGTGGTGCCTTGAGAGAAAGACCTGGTTATCTTCTAAAAAAAAAAAATCAGTCACTGAAAACCATATGAAACACGGTCTTACTCAGAATTCTACTCCCGGGGGCCGTCAAGAGTTGGAAGTGAATTGACAGCCATGATTTTTGTACTGTATTATTAGTTGTTGTTGTTCTATGAACTGCTTTTTAATTGAGTATAATATAAACATCTTATGTTAATATTTTAATGGCTTCTAAAAAGCACTATTATTCTTCTTGAATAGCCTCCTAAAGTGTGGTTCATTGAACCATATACAGTATTCCAAATGCTAACACCCCCTCCATCCTCCACCATTTCTCTCCCCCCTCACACCCCCCCCCCACCAGGATGGAGCTAGTGTAACGTGTTGGGTCATAGCATATTGTCTGCCCAGAACATTTACACTAAATATAATTCACAAACTCATCTCAGGGTTTTCATAGTAATTTCTGGAAGCAATTTTCCACAGGCTACAATTACTTGTGCAACCAGTTTCTAGACTTAATTGCATGTCCTTATAGTAATTATTCCAAAATAATAAGATTATTTTGAATCTTGACATTGTTATCTGATTCATTAGACATTGCTTCCAAATTTGTCATCTACAAATTTAATTGCATTTCTTTCTTAAGCCCTTGAGAAGAGAAAATGCCAAACAGAGCTGGCTCAAAAAAAAAAAAGAGCCCTAAGTACTTACATTGCCACCTGTTGTTTAACCCCTGTTGTTGTTGCTGTTGTTGGCCTTGTTGTTGTTAGGTGTCATCCTGTTGATTCCGACTGAGAGCGACAGAATAAGATTGTGTCTGGTCCTGCTAGCCCTGTTAGAATCTGACCATCATCTCTATAAGATGTCAAGGGACTTCACACCTTGCTAAGGTCAAGATACAGTACATATCGTATACAGTACCTAGAAATGTTAAATTGGAAAATGTGCTTTCTTTTTATAATGATAAAATGAAAAGAGTCCATGTAACTATGACATCACCTTATACACTAAATTTGCCATAAAATGAAATATAGATATTTTGGCATCAAATGCTACTTGGAATTGCACATTCTCTCCTGGGGTCAGCACCTTTCTTTATGGAATGCCCCCAAACATCTATTGAATAGCCTCTTCTGGGATTTTTCCTGAGATTGGAAACTTGCTTCTTGGTGTGTGGTTCTGAAACCCATCCTTTTTCTCATTTTGGAAATTTGTGAGAACAATTTCGTGTTTCCTGCTTTCTGACACTTTTCCCTTTACCCATATTCATCAAGAAAAAGTATTCTGAAGTTAAACTATGTTGAACTCTCAGCACAGAGAGAGACAGTATGGCTGGTAGCTCCATCATCAGGTGTACAAATTATCTCGCTGCTACAGGAAATAATTCTCTGAGCCCAGAACTTTTAATGAGCATTGTTAAAAGGCTCACTCATCAACTTTTTAGTCCCTTGGGAGTAATTTCTTCTTAGCCCTGCTCTGCAGGCCTCTTCCCTTGCTGCATTCTTGTCCTGCTAAGCCCTTTCCTGTCTGGCAGTGTTTGCAGTATCCAGGGTATTGGCTGCAATGTTCCTCTTGCATAAATAAGTAATTTCTGTTGATGCCAATTCACGGTGACCTCACTAGTTGAACTGTCCTCTGTAAGGTTATTAGGGGTGTGACCTTTCAGAAGTAGATCACCAGGTCTTTCTTCTGTGTGCCTCAGAGTCCAAACCATCAATCTTTTGGTTAGTAGTCAAGCACATAACTATGTGGGCCACCCAGAACCTCTTTTTAATATTCAGCATTAGCCAGCTAGATTCCATTTTGATGATTCTGATTTTGTTGTTGCCAATCTAAAGCATTGTAGTCAGGACCAGTCAAACATAAATTAGCATTCTCATTTTCAGGCCTGATCAAGTGCCGACCTCGACGATGTCCTAGACTAGAGCTTCTCCCCAACCTGTTTGATCTGGCCCTTGTTGCCTTGACAACCACAATACACACAAGTGTGTTGTTATCCTCAGTCTTATCCAGGTGGACTCAGTGGTCAGGGGAACTTGATGGTGATGCAGTGGTCAGGCTGGTTTCTCTTGGAGGTGCTCTTGGAGGATTTGAACCTCCTTCTTATCCTCAGGGTCTTGGCCTCTAACTCCACCTTTGCTTTGGCTTCATTTTGGGGAGGAGCAGAAGATTTCATCTTCACCTTCTGTGCTGTCTTTGAAAAAAGACCTCTCCATTCATTCAAATATCCCAATCGGTTATTCAGATTTTTGGAGTATAATTACTGAAACAGAAGTAATTTAAAACATTAATAAATAATTGTGACATGCTGGTTGAGTGTCCGGTTGCTATCTAAAAGGCTGCTGGTTCAGACTCACCCAGCGATTCCAGTGGAGAAAGGATTGCAGTCTAGGAAACCCAATTGGAGTGGTTTTACTCTGTCCTATGCTGTCCAGTAAAGGGCGCCCTGGCAATGAAGTGGGCTACAAATTGAGCTGCTAACCACAAGGACAGCAGTTTGAAACCACAGGCCTCTCTGAGGGAGAAAGATAAGACTTTCCACTTGCATAGAAAGTTACAGTTTTGGAAACCCACCGGGACAGTTCGACACTGTCACTTTAAGAGTCAGAATTGGCTAGTTGGTACTGAATCTGTTACTGTTTGATGCCATCTGGTAAGCACTGGACTGCTAACTGCCATCTCAGCAGTTAAAACCTACAGCCACTCCTCAGAAGAAAAATGAGACTGTCTACTCCCATAAAGATCTACAGTCTCTTTGGAAATCCTGTACAGCAAGGGTGCTGATACTTTTTCAGCATGCGAGATACCTATAAAATGATCAAGTCAAAATGATCTACCAACTACAAAAATGCAAGACATATATTTATGTATTTATTACATTTATTCATAAATGCATTGAAGGTTCTTTATAAGTACAATATATGCTTATGTATCTTGCATAACGGCACAGGTTCATATTGCACAACTTAACACAATTAGCTATGTACATTTTTTGTCATTATCTGAGTTTACTCTGATGACTTGCCCTGAATGGAATGAGGCAGGGATGCATAGTCCGGACAGTAGCTGCTGACAGCCAGCCTCAAGCACACTTCCAAATGATCATCAATCATGGTGGAACGGCACATGGATGTAATGATCTTGATGTGGGAAAAGGCTGACTCACATCATTAAGTAGAGTTGAATAATGCAGTCAAGGTGGTAGCACATTTTCTCATGTTTGGGTACTTTCGCTCTGCAAGTAAGTTCCAGAACTGTTCATGTGTCCTGCACTTCAGCTGAATGTCATCTTGTAGTGTCAAATGCTCATCTTCCAGTCCAGAAGAGTTCAGGTGAAACAGTGTTGCAATTTTTGATGCAAGTAGCTTTAGTATGGGTAAAGAAACAAATTCATAATTATGGATATGGATATAAGGGAAAGGTTTATATACAAGAGGAATGGAACATTGAGACAGCATCCCAACCCAGTCCAGTCCAATGTCAAAAGTCTGATATCAACCCATATGTCTGATACCAGTCTATAAAGTTGCCTTCCGACTCATGAAGCACGTGCAATGACACCAGGACAATCACAAGTCAGTGGGTGCAGAGTCTTCTGTATCCAGCGGCAGTAGAAGCATCCCAGTGCTGGCAGGGGTCTCCCCATGGCTCCTCATTTCCAGGGGTCAGGGTCCATCAACAGTATCCATTGGCGGTAGAAGCATCTCAGTGTTGGCAGGAGTCTCTCTGTGGCTTTTCTGGCCCCAGAGGTCTGGTTCATCAGGGCAAGTCCATGTGACTTCTCGTCTGGTTCCTCCAGGTTCCAGGACTCAGGATCTATCAGCATGCCACCATCTTGTCTTGTCAGTAGACCGACTCCAAGAGACTGAGTGTATAGTCTCTTACCTCCACTGGGGAAATACCGCGAGATATCCCAAAATTCTCAGAAAAAGCCATACCCACACAGAGGTCTCATTGGCTATTTCCAGATTGACAGGCTAGACTCCACCCCTACACTCCCAGTCATGAAATTGACACCAAGTACATGACCGCCACACAAGTGAGGCAAACTCAGCATCTTCCTGAAAAGGATAGCACATGAATGTAGTAACCGACGCAAGCAAAGTCTTAAAAGCTGTTGATTTAGCTTGTCAGTTTTGGTGCACTTAGCACAGTTGTTTGCGAATGTAGTTGACAGCTAAGGTTGAATCTGATTGATAGCGCTGTGTATCAATTCAGTGATGGGACTGATGATAAGCTTGTGTCTATTTTTTTAAGGCCACGCGATTTACCCACACGGCATTTGCAATCAACTAGTAGAGTGCGATCGATGTATTGAACACCCCTGCTGTACAGAGTTTCTTTGAATCGAAATCCATAGCAGCGGGTTTGGTTTCTAGCTGGATAAGGCCAGTATGAGCCTGGAATCTACTTGACAGCAGACAATGACACTATCTGGGGAAAATGGCAACTGTGAGTGAACTCAGGCACATTACTGACTTTCTCTGGGTCTCAGCTTCTTCATCCCTAACAATGGAGGAGTACCAACGGGAGACACATGACATCATGTATGTGGCGGTCACGTGCTTATGTTAATTTCATGATTGAGATCTAGGGAGGGAGTCTAGCCTGTTAACCTGGAGATAGCCATTGAGTAGCCAATGAGGCCTCTGTGTGGGCCTGGCTTTCTCCTGAGGCTTCTGAGAAATCTCACGATATTTCCCTGGTGGAGATGAGAAGCTATCTCCCCAGTTGTTGGGAGTTAGTTTCAGAGACAATGAACTATGAACAAGACAAGATGGCAGTGTCCCAGGAGCAGGAGGCGCCAGAGGGGAAGCCGCACAGCCTGGCCATGGTGGATCTGGACCTCTGTAGCTGGAGAAGCTGCGTGGAGACCCCTGCGAGCACTGAGTTGCTTCTACCACCACTGGATGCTGTTGATGGACCCTGAGCCCTGGAAGTAAGGAGCCATGGGGAGACCCTTGCTGGTGCCGGGACTCTGCACCCACTGACCTGTGACTTTGTGAGTCGGAAGGAGACTTTATAGACTGGTATCAGACATATGGGCTACTATCGGACTTATGACTTTGAACTGGACTGGGTTGGGATGCTTTCTCAATGTTTCACTCCTCTTGTATATAAACCTTTTCCTTATATACATATGTGTGTCTATGAATTTGTTCCTCTAGCCTACCTGGACTAGCACAATATATTTGCCCCAAACTACAGAGTGGGGTTTTAAACAACCCAGAGTGAGCCTTAATGTAAACCATAGAGTTCAATTAATAATAAAAAGATCAAAAACCAACCACACTGCCCCCATTGAGTTGATGTTGATTTCTAAGATTGCAACTCTTTGCGAGAGTAGAAAAGCCCCATTTTTCTCCTGAGGAGTGGCTAGTAGTCTGTTGACCTTGCACAACCACTATGCCACCAGGACTCAATTAATAATAAAGTGTCAAAAAAAAGTGTCCGTAATGGTTCACTGATGGTAACAACTGCACCGTAGAAATGGAAGATGTTAATAGTTAAAACGATCTGGGGGTGTGGAGGGCATATGGGAACTCCTCATATGCTCTGTACCATTTTCTGTAGACCTGTCAAGATAAGGATCCAGTCTCTCTTATCAATGGAATGATGACAGCACTGACTTCAGATGATCCTTGAGCAGATTCCATAGCTTCATAAAGCCCTGTGTAGTTAGAACAGAGTGCCCAGAACACAAACAAGTTCTAGCTGTTCAGTGACTGCCTCATTCACTGCTGGGTCAGGGCGCCGTGGTGGGTGCAGTGAAGTTGGGGGAGAAGAAAAGGATTTACACTGTAGAAACAACTTATCCAGCACTGAGTTTTTAGCCAGGCGTCTGGCTGGTACAAATGTGATGGGCTGTGAACAGAGAGTCAAATCCACAGAGAAGTGCCTCCGAAGGAAGACCAGCCCTTGTCTTTCCAAGAAGTGGCTGCTGAGAACGACAATGTATGGACTGATACACGTGCACTCTCCAGGCGCCAACTCTGGAAGCTCGCTCACTGCCGGCCTTCCAGAAGAGGGTAGAGCAGCCCCCGTGGCTTTCTGAGCCGGTAACTCTTCCAAGGGGGTAGAAAGCCTAGTCTTTTAAAAATGGAGGAGCTGACTTTGCAATCAGCAGCCCGGCATGTAATCCCTTTGCCACCAGGGGTCCTCAGGGGCAACTGGCTATCCTAAACAACCCGCTTAGTCACAAGCTTTGTTCCCTCACCTACTCTCTCTCCAGTGCCTCCTTTTGCTTATCCAATTTTCAGCCCTTCGCGCCACCCCCCCCCACCCCCCGCCTCCACACTCTTTTCTTCCACTTGCCAGAAATTCAATTCCCCTCTCTCTGTTATGCAAAGCAACTGACCTTTCCACCCCCCTGCTCTGCTCTGGCTCTCCCTTGCCAGCCCAAGACCGAGACTGAGTTCTGCTGACCTGCGTGTCCTCCTGCTTGGCCTCTGGGAAGAGAAGGGACCGAGACTCCTGATTTATCCCCCCACTTGTTAAAGTGATCAGATTTTAAGCGGGACATCATTGACCAGGGGGAGGGGTGGGGTGGGGTTCTGCGTTAAAAATTTGGTCTATATGGGGCAACAAAAATTTTCATAGAATGCAAAAATAATATTGTAATGTATTCATTTTTAATTTTAAAACGCCGCGGGACGTTGTTAAATTGTTAAAAAGCGGGACGTCTGGTCATTTTGATTTTGTCACCTCCCTGACATAGAAGTGGTGACAGTCAATTCTTGCTTTAAATGTCCGTTTTCATTACTGTGACTAAGTAATAAACATGTTAAAGTACTTTAAATAGCTGAGCCCCGGTGATGTGGTGGTTGTGCGCGGGACTGTGGCCCACTGGGATAGGGTTCAATTTCCGCTCACAGGAGCAAAGGCTGGGCCTCCTACTCCCACCACCAGGGCAGTGATGTCTAAAATAAAAAAATAAAACAATAATAAAAAAAGTACTTTAAATGTGTTTTAAAATACATCTTTTGAAACCTCTCTCCTTATGTGTACATTGAAGTTGCAGGGTGTGTGGAAGTTAGAATGCTTGACGTCAATGAAGAGTGAGATTCTGAATGATAATCCCCCCAAGACCACCAGCTGCTTTCACGCCAGTCAGAACCCCTCAGACTCAAACTCACTGCCTCAAAAGCGGTTAGTGATTTTGAACACCTGACCTTGCAGTCAGCAGCCCAACGAGTAACTGCTGCACCACCAGGCCTCCCTGGTCCTTGCTGTGTTAGACAGGAACTATATGCTCCACTGGGTTCTCAATGGCTGCCTTCTCAGAAAGAGATCTCCTATCTTTCTAAGGAGGTGTCTCCAGTGGACTCAAGCCTCCACCAAGCACCATGGGGGGAGAGGGGGAAGGAGTGCTCCTCAGTGTTTCTTCATTCTCAGGGGATGGGGGAAGGGTAGGAAGCCGGAAGGATGTAGTTTGGCTCCTTCTCTTACAAATGCAGCACGGATTCGGCCTTGAAAAGGAAGGAGCGGAAGCAGAAGTTCAGGTGCGGCCTTTCCAGCCTTGGCCAACCTCAGAGTGTGGGCTCCTCTCCCCTCGAAGTCATTCCCTGTGGCTGCTTCTGTTCCCAATCCCCTGGCTAGACAGACAGAAGCCTACTCGTTGTTCTGGAAAATCCAGAGGACCTCTGGGAAGACTTCAAGGGAGAGGTTAGACTTCTTACCAGTAAAGGCAGACGAGGGCTGAGGTAATCAGTAGAAAAATAAAGATGAAACTATATTTATACCCCAAGTTGCGAAACATGTCCTACCAGTTGCACATGATTATGCAAACAACAGTGTCCCAAGACTTCATTAGCCAGACACTACAGAATCGGGTCACGATGTCTTTAATATATACATTTCACTGACTCCAAATAATCTTTCTCTGGGATACGAGAAGCTGACTTTTATTGGATTGCACACACGCACACACGCACACACACACAGATCTTTTCTTTGTCTGACTTCTTTGTTTATAGTGAGGATCCTGGGAGAATGCCAGTATGGTCTGGGCATTTGCAGGATGACTGCTCTGCAGGCAGCTGCTGCCCCTTGGGGACCAGTTCCTCCCAGACACTGCTGCCTTCCTGCAGGGCTGTCCCCACAAGCTGGTGAAGTGCAGCGAAGGCCAGCAGGTGGGTGCCCACAAAAGCCTGGTGGAAGCTTTGAAGATGGCAGGAGGGAAGTGGAGGGAGGAGAAGGCCCTGCACTGAGGAAAATGCCGAACTCCTCAGACTGGAGTCCCTCGGCCCAGCCCTTCCCATGGTAGGCCTTCCACCAGGCCAGGGCCCCTGGCATAGACAAACGCTCCGCTTTGCTTTCTTCTCACAGTCTAGAATTTCCGCATCACTCTTTAACCGAAGCCTCCAATTGAATAAGGAGCCACAAATGACAAAGCTGTTCATGTCCTTGTATGATCACCCTTTTTCTTAACCCGCGAACTGCCCGCGTTTGCAGAGACCGCCCCACCTGCCCATGACCTGAGCCCTTTGAATGTGGAATTTTGGTTCAACCCCGAGATGCAGCCCTGCTCACAATGAAGTCAACCCAGTCGTGACTTTCGAGAGACCCCCGTGTCTACCATTGACTCTAACAGAAACAGATCACCAGCAGGCCCGGGGGCATGTGGGCAAAATGATCTAAATGCGGTTTTTCTAAAGATCTAAAGGTCATTTATCCCAAGCAGAATATACATATTTTTATCTAAAGCCGTCTGTTTGGGTGGAGGGGCTTGGCAACGAAGGGGCAGACCCATCCGAGCATGAAGATTTGAGGGGAGAGAGAGAGAGAGCTAGCTCCCTGGTATGAGAAAGTTGTAAAGAATTTAGATGCTGCTCTCACACACTCCTGCCCATCACCTACCTCTTCCCACCCTCCCATCCTTGTATCTTTGAGCGATTTAAGTCGCTTGCCTATAGGAGGTCCCCAGCGAGAGGCCTGCCCTGATCGGCAGTCCTGTGGGTGGGGCTGGAGAAGGGGTGAAGGCATTCCTGGGCAGTTGGAGAGAGAGTCCTCTTGGAAGGGGCAAAGGCAAGAGGCGGAGGAAATGGGTCAGTGCCCATGTTGGCAGGAGCAACTGCTGCGCCTGAGCTTTTGTTCTGGGAACAAATCTTTGCTCTCGCCACCAGTGACCCACGTGAACCGTCATTCCCACCAGCAATAAAGCGGGGCCATAAAGTTGGCCACAGGGCTGACTCCCCAGCTGCGGGGTGACAGTTCCCTGGTGGGAAAAGAAAGAATGAAAGACATTGTGCTTTCATGGATACAAAGCCCGTCTGAGGAAAGTTGGAGTTTTGTTTTTGTTTTTGTTTTTGTTTTCAGGCTGGACCTTGACAAATCGCTCCCAAATTCCTTCTTCCTGAAAGTTCCCTTCTGTTGCCTGGCTGTCTTGTTTCCCTCTTCCCATTTTATACACCCTGTCCCATCCAGGTGGGAGAAGGGCGAGCAGTCAGTTAGCAGGATGGTGGTGGCCGAGACGTCAGGCCACACTGGGAGCTGGGAATCCTGGGAGCTGATGGAGATCTTGGCAGGAGCCCATGGTTTGCTGGAAGAGTCCTGGAAACACCCACTGAATCGGCTGCTGCTTCCTTTCCTGCAAACAAGACCTTAATTTCTTCTGCAGCCACGAAGTGGTAGCTCTGCCCGGAGGAGACTGACTTCCCCTCCTCAGTGGTTGGTGTGGAGGCCCCGCGTGTTATTTTTCCGTGGGCAGCAGAGGGCGATCTGACCCTGGGGAATGGCCAGGCCCACGCCCACCGGGCGCCTGGACGGATGAGGACTGGTGCCTCTTTCAACCTAAAGCTGAATCTTTCACCAGAGAACCTTGTCACTGGGGGCTTGTCCTTTTCCTTCGGGAAAGTTCCACCACTTCAGCTAGCCCCTTCTCTCCGCCCCCTCCAGTCTTCATTCTCACTCTCTTCCCCCTCCCAACCTCTTGGAAACAGCAGGAACCGGACAAGGTCCACGGAGGAGAAAAACAAACCCCAGAGTCCTGCTGAGGGAAACCACAGGGAAATGACCAAGTGGTATTAGCAGCGGCGGGAATTAACTGGAGGCAGGTGTGTGTGTGTGTGTGTGGGTGTGTGTGTGTGTGA
>PVJH01012650.1:0-63446 GCA_004026705.1 Nesogale talazaci
TGTGGTTTTTTGTGTTTTTTTTTTAAAGAATACCAAACTAGCTTCCAGAAGTTGAGGATTGAAAAAAGTCCCCCAAATCGGACTCTTTTGAGATGTTAATCTGCTGCACTCCCACCCCGCCTCATTCCTCCCCAACCCTACTCCCTCAAGATTCCCTCACGTTCCTGGAGTCTTGGAATCGCTGCCGAACTTCCACAAGTTCCAGGGAAGGTCTCCCGTGGCGGTGGGCTGCTCAGTCTGAATCGAAGGTCAGGTACAGTTGAGCCAGGTGCTGAGGTTAGAGGGCGCTCTTGGCACCTGGCTCTTGCCCGACAAGATCACTCCCCGGCCTCCCAGTGAGCTCATTTTCCACGCAGCCCCACGGCACTGCAGGGAACCCTGTTCACCATTCCTCGCAGACAAATCCATCAGTATCTTCCCCCACCTTCCGACCAGCTCCATGCAAGGAAAGGTCATTTGGTGGGAGTTAAATGGTGCCATCGGATTCCACCCAGACACAGTCGTCTATTCTCCACCCCTGGACTGTGTCTCCTTTATGCACATAGGGCCAGGGACTTCTGGCAAGATGTTTCCCGTGGGCTCTGACCTCCTACTAACCTGACTCAGCCCGGCTTTTTCCCACGCCGCTGCAGAAAGAGTTTTCCTCCTCAGCTGTAGCATATCTTTCCTTACATCCCTTGTGAGCAGGACAGCCATTAAGACAGCCATAAAGCAGACTGTGGCCCGCTTCTCTCCCCACCCACGTCACAGTTCAGTCTCAGCCCGTTCCCGTTGGCACCAGATCAGGCCCTGCACAACGGGGCCATAGATAGCCGCCGGCACAGGCCATCAGAATGACCGGCTCTCGGGGGGGGGGGGGGGGGGGGGGGGGGGGGGGGGGGGGGGGGGGGGTGACTGGAAGGGCCATATGACTGGAGCAGAGCTCAGGAGAAATCAAAGGGAGATGAAGGAGAATCATCCCCGAAGACTTCTCCTCAGTCAGTTACTAAAAATGTTGTCCTTCAACGTGGAAGGGGTTTCCCCAACAGTTCGTTGTTAATATTGTTGTGAATATCCGTAGACTCGAAGAGATAGTACATTTAATCAATTGGCAACTATTTTGTCATCTATTATTGCTTGATTAACACTGATAATCAACATTCCTGAAGATCCGGGATCTGGAGAGGCGCATGGTGTGTGTATCTTTGTGTGTGTGTGTGTGTGTGTGTGTGTGTGTGTGTGAGAGAGAGAGAGACCATGTGTACTAAGTGACCCCAACATTAGTGGTCTAGGGGTGCCACTGTCTCCCTCTACCTCACCCTAGAGGACCTTCCCAGGACAGCGTCCCTTGGTTGAAGACCCCCCCCACTTCACCACTTCACACAAGGTAGGAAATTCCTGGTTAGCCCTGCTCCCTGCAAATCATGAAAGGAGGAATGGAAGCCCTTAAGGGACCGCCCTTTGCCTCTTGGCACCCTGTGAACCCCGGGATACTGTGGGTGGCATTACTAGGGGAGGGAGCCCAGTGTGCTGTTTGCCAAGGCGTCTGTGGGTGCAGGGCAAGTCATGTGACCCCTCCCTGCTCCTGACGCCGCGCTGAAAGTCCCAGGGCCATCACGGCCATCAAGGACAGGAGCCAGCGGCCCAGGACATTCCTCACTGGGCTCAGAGGGGCTGTGCAGAGGGCTGTGCAGACTGCAACGTGCCCATATAGCCACAGTTCATTTCAGAGGAAGACCGCCCCCCAACTCCTGCATAACCACTCTCCTGGGCTCCCCAGGCTGTTCCCCAAGGAGAACACACCCCACGGCACAGCTTCTTTCGAATTGAACGCTGAAGAACTTCTAGAATGGAGGAGCGGGATACTGGGGCTGGGGCCACACAGGCAAAGGGTGTCAGACATCATATTCCCAAAGGGCTGGGGCCAAAGGAAGGCTTGGGCATGCGGGACTCCGTCTCTGTGCTGTCTTCAGTGGTGTCACATCTTGGTCTCTTTCGTTGTTGTTTTTCATTTTATTGGGGGACTCTTACAGATATTATCACAATCCATAAATCAATTATATCAAGCAAGCTTTTACATGTTGCCATCATCATTTACAAAGCATTCTCTTTCCACCTGAGCCCTTATTATCAGCTTCTCTTTCCCCCCTCCATCCCCCACCCTTCCACCCTATGAACCCTTGATAAATTATATGTTATTATCATCCTCTTTTCATATCTTGCACTGTGTGCGGTCTCCTGTCACCACCGCTTCTGTAATTCGTCCCCCTCCCCGAGGGGACGAAGTGATACATCCACCATTGCTATGAGGGTCCCTCTTCCTCCCCCCACCCTTTGGTTTCTTTTCATCAAAGAGTTCCCCTGGTATTAAAACAAAGGATCAAGAGATGGAACAAAAAGATAAAGAGAAAAACACAGGAGAGGCGAGATGCTCACACATAAGCGCCCCGCCCTCCAACCACTTTATGTAAATCTAATCCAAGCTTCTTCCTTTCTTCACTTGGAGATTTGCAAAAGCCACACTCACCTCTCCAGCCTGCCTGGATGGCACCCAAGTTCACCCACACAGTTGTCGGGGAGCCTGGCTAGTCCCCACACCACCACCAGCACCCTGCCCCCCACCTCGAATGCTTATTCTCAGCATTGGTTGAGGGTCATGCATAGAATCATGATCACAACAGTGGCTAACATGTACTGAGCCCTAACTGCGCCTGCTCCATCAAAGAAGGCCAGCGTGAGCCGAGAGTGCAGGCTTGAGCCCAGCTCCCTGTCCTCCCTGAGCCTGGCCCCCACACCCTCCACCAAGGGCCGCCCTGCCCTTTCCTATCCGGATGAGCCATTCCACATTGGCCAGAGATCATTCCAGAACATTGACAATGCACCACTTTCAGGCTGTCCCGGGGGGTCTTCTGTCTCCAAGACACCCTTTCTTTCTTATTTTTTTATTAAAAGGTCACTTTATTGGGGACTCTTACAACTCTTATTACAATCCACACATCAATTGCATGAGACATATTTGTACATATGTTTCCATCATTCTTTTCTAGACAATTACTTTCTATAGATGCCTTGGTATTAGATTCTCTTTTTTCTCCCCCCCACCCATAACCCCGTGATATATTATAAATTATTATTTTCTTTCTTTCTTTTCTTTTTTTTTTTTTTTTGTGTGGCATCACTGCCCTGGTGGGAGTAGCAAGCCCAGCCTTGCTGCTGGATTTGAACTCTCAACCCTGTGGGCCGCAGTCCCGCAAACTACCACTAAGCCACCAGGGCTCAGCTTTAAATTATTTTTTTCATATCTTACACCAACCACTGTCTCTCCCTTCCCCCATGGTTTTGTTGTTCTTCCCCCTGTAGGAGGAGTGTGGCTATGTGTCAAACATTGTGATTGGGGCTGAGCCCCAGTGGCGTAGTGGTTGTGCGCGGGACTGCAACCCACTGGAATGGAGGTTCGATTCCAGCTCCACGGAGCAAAGGCTGCTACTCCCACCACCTGAGGGCAGTGATGCCAAAAAAAAACCAAAACATTGTGATTGGTTCCTCATTTCTCCCCTCTTCTCCCCACATTCCTTCTACCCTCCTGGTATTGCTATTCCCATTCCTGCTCCTGGGTTGTGTGTGTGTTGTGAGCTCTTATCTCTTATCTACACCTGTGCACATGCTCTGGTCTAGTCTGAGGTGAGAAGCAGCACTGGGGTCATGATAGTGGAGGGTGAGGAAGCCTCAAGGAACCAGAGGAATATTGTGTATTTCATTGATGCTTTACTGCACCGTGGTGACTCATCCCTTCCCTGTGGGCCCTCTGTGGGGGATGTTTCATTGTCTACAGATGGGCTTTGAGTCTCTGCTCTGACCCCCCTTATTCTCAACCATATGGTTTTCTTTGTTATGGGTCTTTGGTATCTGTTACCTGGTCCCGATGACATCTCGGGTGTGCTTCTTCCACGTAGGCCTGTCGCTTCTCTGCTGGATGGCCACTTGTTTAACTTCAAGACTTTAAGACTCCAGACGCTACATCTTTTAGTAGCCAGGCACACCATCCACTTTCTTCACCAATTTGCTTATGCATCCATTTTGTCTTCAGCGATTGTGACAGGAGGGTGAGCATCAGAATGCCAGGTTGTTAGAACAAAATGTTCTTGTCTTGAGGGAGAATATGAGCAGAGGGCCAAAGACCGTCCACTACATCTGTGTATTGCCATATAAATATATGTACTTAGGCCAATGTCTCTAGTTTTATGGATTAATGTATTTACATATGTACACACCTATGCTTATGCCTCTACCCATAGCTTTGCTTCCTAGACCTTTTCTGTTTCCTTTTACCCTCCTTCTGCCCCACCACCATGTCCCCCCTACTTCCCCCTCTTTGTACTTCCTCTCCGCTAGACAGTGCTGCTGCCACCCCTCCCCCACCCCCCAGGATCTCTCCCTCCTCCTAGTGGATTTTAAGTCCAGGAGAGTCTAGTCACCACCCACCGCTCCACCCCAAACCGCTCTCTCTCCCTGAGCCCTTTGACCGGAGCCTGTTTACAGCTCTTGTCTCTGTGCTGGCTCAGCCTTTCTTTCCTTAGGCCTCTGGAACCTGGGAGACTGAGAGAAGCCACCACGCCACACTTTGGCTGCAAAAGCCCCTGTCTCCAGAGGCCGGGAGCCCACTGCTGAATGGAAACGCCTGTCTAGAAGGCCCCGGGAAACAGTGAGCCCCTTTGAGCTCTCTAGGTCCCACCTAGCACCTCCGTCACCCGCACACTCGCTCCCGACAGGCCTGGCAGAGGCGTAACTGTTTCCTCATCTGTACCATGGGGAGTAAGACCAGGGGGAACTGGACGTAGGTGGCCACGGGTTTGTAAAGTCCCCTGTGCTAGCGTCCACCTCACAGTGGTGCAGCTGACCAGATCATGAAGCCTGGCACCAGGCCCTTTATCCTGACAGTGATGGTGGTCGCCACCCTGTGTGTGTCTCCTTATACAAGATTTAGGACTCGCTGCTGATGTCAACTCACAGCAGGCCCCCGTGAGTCTGAGACTGTTGCTGTTCACCAGAGAGCCCTGTCTTTCTTCCTCGGAGCAACTGGTGCCTTTGAACGGCGGACCTTGGGGGGCTGCAGGCCAGCTCCACCCACTGTGCCCACAGAGCTGCTCATTGTTAGGAGAGGGTCTGAGATGTTCCTTTAGCCATCGGCTAAGACAGCAACTGTTCCCAAAGATGCTCCCCGACCCACCTACTGTGTGCCGGACAGACGGTCGCTTACCGCCATATCAGATCCTGTTCCTTTTGTGGAGGAGCCAAGGGTCATTACAGGTGGTGAGAGGGCTAAGGTCACTGTGATGCTGAGTCTCACTGAGTCTCACTGTCTCGGTGATTGTCACCAGGGGCGGGCATCACGGTGAAACTGAGTCATGGGTGACCCTGGGGTGGCCATCTGGGGCGGAGGCCCTCTAGCCAGGAGGCCGTGGGTCACGGTAGGTGGACCAGGCGGCTCTGGCTTTCGAGCGGAGAGGGCAGACGGAATCGTGAGCCAGTGCCCGCCTTCTGCTGCTACTCCTCGTCTCGAGCAACATCCTCGGTCCGCCCTTGGAAAAGGTCAAGCTCAACGTTCTGAACTCACGATCCGATCACTCACGATCCGATCACTCACGATCCGCTCACTCACGATCCGATCACTCACGATCCGATCGATCACTCACGATCCGGTCGATCACTCACGATCCGGTCGATCACGATCCGATCACTCACGACCCGATCACTCACGATCCGATCGATCACTAGCCGATCACTCACGATCCGATCAATCACTAGCCGAACAAGGGTGTGAAGCTTTCCTTGTGGTGCTTGTAAAATGCTCTTGGCATGTCCGATGTTTCCTTGTACTTCTGGGGCCGGGTTGCCCCCCTGTGCCCAAGATGGGTTTTGAAAGTTGGGAAATCAAGGTCTCAGCAGACAGCTGGGGAGTGGGGGGGCGCTCAGAAAGAGCTATGGGTTGACTTACGGGATGGGTGGTGACCAAGCAGCTCACTGCCAACAAGCCAGTGCCACCTGCAGCAAGCCTATAGGACAGGGTGGAAATGTCTCCTGTCAGTCCCTGGGATAGTCACTCTGCGGGAGTAGAGAGCCCCGCCTGCCTCCCACGGAGCGGCTGGTGGTTTTGAACGGCCGACCTTGCCGTTAGCAGCCAGCACGTAACCACGATGCCACCAGGGCTCTTCTGGGGAAAGATCCCAATAAAGCCTGTTCTGGGCGGGCCTCTGGTGGTGTAAGCCACAGTGAGAAGTTGCTGTGAAGTCAGCCCAATCCATGGTGGGAGACTCCACGCCCACTTTCATCAAACCCCGCGCTCCGGATCACCAGGCCTTTCTTCCCCATCACCTGCTGACGTGCTCAGCACCGCAGGAACACTCACGCTTCCTCAGGCGGACAAGCGAATGGGGGTGGGAATCCAACCCGAGTCTCCCACATGGAAGGCAAGACTCCTTCCCAAGCCCACCACTGCCCTCCTCACCCAAATAACCAGCCTTCACCCTGTCCGAGCCCCAGGGCATGCTATGTTATTCCATATTCACGGCCGCGGTCTCCTATGAGATGCAACGTCGTTGCATGGCCGCACCTTACGCAGGGCTAAACCCAGGCCTGGTTGGCCGAGAAGTGGCAGACAAGCCCGTTTGAACTCAGATCCCTGCGACACCCCCCCCACCTCCAGTGCAGACCTCCCCCTGTGGGCCGCACGGAGGTCACCAAGTCTGGCAGAGAAACAGTGCCTGCCTGAAGCCTGACAGAGCGAGGGGGCTGGCCGCCTCCTGCGTTCGTTTCGAAGTACTTTACCCCACATTCAAGAGTGAGTAAAGAGGAATACTATACAGTGGCAGAGACGTCCTGGAGAATCGAGAACCGACATGCGGACACCCGTGTTCATAGAAGAATGATTCACCACAGACAAAAGGTGGGGACAGCCCAGGTGTCTCTCAGAAGAACGAATAAGCAGGCATGGGGCATCCATGCGCGGAGCATGGCTCAGCCGTCAAGACAAACCTCATGTGCGCGAAATAAGTCCATCATGGAAGGATGGGGAGGGGGTGAGTCCTCCTGTGGGAAACGCTTGGACTGGGTCTTTCTCACCGTGGCAGGCTGTTTCCAGGAGGCCTGCTGGAGGGACAGGTGCTCTGCATTCGCAGGACGGAGTCTCGAGGCGCCCGCAGAGGGCCCTGGGCACCTGGAGCCCCTCCCTGCACTCTTCTCCTCACTTAACATCCGGGGCCGGACGAGAAGGCTCCCCCTTTCTGTTCAGACAGGTCCAGAGAGGCCACTGATCTCTGTGCGTCCCCACTGGCTCCTGACCTTCCGGCGCAGAGAGGCGTGAGGTGCCTCTCTTGCTGGGTGACATTTGGACTGATTCTCGTTGTCCAGCTCACCTCACTGAGAAGACAGGCCGCAGCCTCCCTTCCCCATGGCACATGGCCTGTCTCCCAGAAGCCTCAGGCCACCACTCCCCCTGCAGACAGGTCCGTGGGCTCCCTGAGACCTGAAACACGCTCTCCATAGCCCCGCATGGCAGGGTCCTACCCTCCGGTCCACTCACACGAGCTGCACACCCGCCTCTCTGGATGCCCCTAGATAAAGTGGCCAGATTTTGACATTGGTAAAGCGGGACACCATTGACCGGGGGTGGGCGTGGGTAGAGGGGGTATATTCCCTTCCTGTTCTCCCGCCGTTCCTTAGCTTACCGTGCATTCTTTCCAAAAATCAAGACTTTTTAAAAATGCCATGGTACACGGGACAAACTGTTTAAAATCAAGACTGTCTCCCACCCACTATCATGACCCCAATTCTACCACATAAATCCAGCTAGACCAGGAAATGTACAGGGAAGTTGGGAACATGGGAAACTTAGGATAGATGATCCATCAAGACTAGTGATGGGAGTGGTAATACCAGGAGGGTGGAGGGATGGAGGAATAGAAAGGGAGAACCAACTTCAGGGATCTACACGTAGCCTCCTCTCTGGGGCACGGACAACAGGGAAGTGAGTGTTGGGACACATCGGACAGTGTACAGAATAAAAAAATAATTTGTAAATTACTAAGGGTTCAAGGGGAAGGGGGGGGGGAGGAAGGGTAATATAGGGAGCTGATAATGGGGACCTGGAGGGAGGGAGAATGTTTTGAGATGATGGCAATGAGTGTGTAAAAGTGGCCTGAATACATCTGATGTTGTTAGGGATTGTGATGGGAGTTGTAGGGGGCCCTCAATAAAATGATTAATTTAAAAAAAAGGGGGGGAAGAGAAAAGGGGAGTTTTTTTGTTTTTTTTTAAAGAGGAGCTTGCATCAAGGGCTCAAGTGGAAAATATTGGGAAATGTATGTGGAAATATGTGTGCAAACGTGCTTGATACAAATGATGTACTGAATGTTGTAGTAGCTGTAAGAGCCCCCAATAAAATTTTAAAAATATTAAAAAAAAAAATAAAGACTGTCGCATCAAAAGCGACACGTCTGGTCACTTTACCCTAAGTCCCTCAAAAGGACGCAAGGGGACACTTTCAGCCCCCGGCCTTGACTCAGCTCTTCCCTCTTCCCTAGAGCCTTGCAACTAAACCTGTTAGCCTTTTAAGTTGTGCCTGCACATCATTCTTAACCCCTCCACCCCCCACCCCCACTCCCCGCCTCATCCCCTCCTTCGAGCCGGGTTTGAGTTGCTTGCATGTGGTCCCACAGCTCCCTGGGCTCTTTAGCACTGAGCGTGCCCGCTCCTGAGCTCGTGAGTGAAGGGGCCTCCCTCCCTTGGCTGTGTGCTTGTGGTTCTGTCCACCACCCCTCTCTCTGGGCCAGGCCAGGCCCGCCCTCCTCCCCGCAGGTGAGCATGCATTCCCTGCTCCAGGGGGCAGAGGGTGAGCTGCCTGGGCTTGCAGGCACCAGGACTCCAGCCTGGGCACCGCCCTGCAAGACGTGGTGTAGAAAGTGACTGGTCGGGACCGGGCAGGCCAGGTGGCCCACTTACCCACTTTCCTGCCAGCGCAGGCCCTAGCAACGTGGGCCTTGCTCTTCCCACGCAGACACTGGCCTTGAGAGGCCATTCATTCTCAGAGCTCTGCCTGCCTCCAGCCCACCCCAACGCCTGCAGGCTGTTTCCTGAGAGAGATTTCCTTGTGAGCCAGGCTTCACATTCTAGAGAGAGGGAAAATGCCTTCCCCTGGGCTGTCCCTCGGGATGGGTGTGCTTGGCGCTGTTCTAGACACAGCGGGGTCTGCCTCGGCCCTGTCAGTGGCAGGTGACATCTGTTCTTCCTGGTCCCTTATGCTCCAGGAGCCCTGTGGTTCTCCCTTCAGAAGGAGGGAGGGCTGGCAAAGGTTAATGGAGAGTGTGCCCGAGAGCTAGTAGGTCCTGAGGTGCGGCTGCCTCAGTGGGAGGTAACGGGTGTAGTCGGGAAGAGTCAAGAGGCAAGAGTCAGAGCCATGCCTGAGTCGGAGTTGAGCGGGGCTGAGCCACCCACAGGGCACCCAGTGGTTTGGCTGATGGGACAGTTCCCTGAATTGTGTCCAGAGCTGCTGGTTAATGACTCAAAACACTGACATCACGTGTTTTCACCAGCCCGTCTCTCTGAGTCCCCAGGGGAGGGTGGCTTTCCGAGGTCACCTCCTGGGCACGTGCTGTAAAGGAGAGGAGGACCAGTGTTCCCAACCTCTGCATGGACTTGCTAGGTGTGGTGTAGGGCGATGCTGCCCTTAGGGGCCAAGCCCCTCAGCAGGGAGGGCAGCTGAGGAATCCCAAGCCCCAGGTCCCCGAGACTCAAACCCAGAGAGACAATTAACTGAAGGGAGAAACAAGAAGAAAACGTGGGTACAGCCTCTCAGGATGCTCAGCAGCATGAGGCCCCATCTTCACGGGCCCCCAATCAGCTGCATGTTCTAAAACGGCTCTTCTGTTCCAGAAGGTTCTACAGGGTAACATGCCTTAGAGAAAAGAGGTTGCTTAGGAACCACATTGAAGGATGTCCAAGGCTTCTGAGAGTGTGTGTGTGGGGTGGGGGTGGGGGGTGGGGCATCTACCTGGGAAAGAATTCTAAGCTGAGACTGTGCAGTAACAAAATTCTTTCAAAGTCCATGGAAGGATGTGAACGAGGTTTCTCCGTGCTTTTGTTGATCAATTGAATTCAACAACTGTGACAGCAACTCCGGCCAGTGGAGGTGACACAAAGGTTCATGGCTGCAAACAAATTGAATCGGAATGGAAGTGGCTACTTGTGTTACAAAGAACTATGCTGTGGTGACGGTGAGGCAGTCAAGCATGGAAATGCATTGCATGTAGGATGAAGCCCTGGGTGGACAGGGGAAGCCACATAGTTCAGGGAGGAGGAGGAATGGTGTCAAACATGGGCCACACTGAACCATGTCCATGTGTGCTGCCTTCAAAAAGAGAGTGATGCTATATGGATGCCTCCGTGAGTGCCACCAACCCTGGCCCATCACACTGTAAAGGAGGCCCGGGATGTGCCTGGGTTGTTTTTTTTAGTTTTAGATAGAAATTAAGTATGATTTTATTTTTAATTTTATCCACAGGGTGCTTCCAGATTCCAGACCAGTAGTTAGAGGTTTAGGCTTAAGGAGGAAAGGAGTGAGATTTCTCTAGAGCTTGCAGGGACAGTGAGTTACTTAATGTGACTCCTCGAGCCTCCAGTCTCTACTTCCCACCCAATGGCCTTTCCCTGCAGCGGGTCTGGTAGGAAGGTGGGGGAAGATACCGAGGGGGATCACCTGTGAGCAATTGCGAACAGGATTCCCTGCGATGCCAGCCTGCTGGGCAGAAAATGAGCCCTCTGAGAAGCAGGAAGGGGCTGTGTGTCTCATCACCAGCAAAAGCCAGGAGTGGAGTGAGTCCTTGGGGCCCAGGATCCCTATGCAGTGAGCCTCCTGGATCCAGAAGACAGCTACTTCCTCAGAGGCCTGGCAGCGGACCCAGGATCGAGAGTTTCAATTTCCCAACCCACCAAGCAAGTCCAGCTGAGTGCTTTTGTGCAGGGGGCTGCCTTGTGGAGTGGGGTGCCTCTGGGCACGTAGTTGGGGAAGCTGGAATTCTTGACCAATGGAAGCACAGCTGAGTGAGAACCTTGGGGTGGAGACTTCTGGCAGAGTGGCATGTCCTCTGGGCATTTATCAGCAGACACTACCGGTCCTGCATGATAAGTTGTTAGCTTCCTTAATCCACCATTTAAGAGTAATTTTGTCTGTGTAGCCCTTGTAATGGCTATTAGAGCCCAAGGAGTAAATGAGAGAACATTTGTTCAGACATTTCTTCAGAACTCTTCACCAGCGTGGTGGAGCTCAGGCAGTTAGGAGCAGGGACCCTGGTTGAAAAGTAGCATTTTGATTGTGCTCCCAGAGGTGCAGGTGTGCAGTCCCCACCCGAATCCCCAATCCACAGCAACATTTCTTGTTTCAGAGTTCCTTTAGAGGGTGTGTGAGCAAGAGTTCGAAGACCCACATCTCAAAGCCAATGCAACCCACAAGGTGGCCATCAACACGTCCTTCTGACCCAGGAACAATTCCCAAGGCCTTTGTGGGGAGAAGCGGGCAGTTCTCCTTTCCCGACCCTAATGCCAATGAACTTAGGGGCCCTGGTGCAGGGGGAAAGAGCACCCCCATGCCACTAAATTGCTTTGCATAGTCAGCACCCCCATTTCTCCCCACCACACACACACACACACACACACACACACACACTTAGAGCCTCCATTTCCTCACCTGCAAAGAGGGCTGGGCCCAATTTTAATGTGTGTCTTTAAAAGTACCATCTTGGGGGGCGTGGAGAGGGAGGGAAAAAATGAGGAGCTGATACCAAGGGCTTAAAGTAGAAAGCAAATGTTTTGAGAATGATGAGGGCAACAAAAGTACAAGTGTTTGAAATACAATGGATGGATGGATGGATGGATGGATGGTGATAAGAGTTGTATGAGCCTCCAATAAAATAATTAAACAACAACAACCCAAGCAAACATCTTTCCACGGTTCTCTGCTCTGAGCCAAGATCCATCAGATAGCAGCCATGGCTTCCCTTGTTCCACAGCCTCTTCTAGTTTTTTTTTTTCAGGCATCACTGCCCTCTGGTGGGAGTGGGAGGCCCAGCCTTGCTCCTGGAGAGCTGTTGCTGGATTTGAACCGCCAAGCCAGTGGGCCGCAGTCCCGCCCTCAACCACTGCGCATGCGGGGCTCAGCTCCACAGCCTCTTCTAAACCCAGCCTGAACTTCTGGCAGCTCCCCGTTAGAGTGCTCCTGTCCCCTTTGTTGGATAACCTTCAGTAACATTTTACTTCTGTGTGATAGCAATAATAATAATAATAATAATAATATAAAAAAGCACCATCTTCTCCAGACGGCTTGTGGTCCTGAATGTGCTGCAAAATCGTTTGAAGATGTTCCCGTTTTCCCAACGCTGGCCCCCCTGCTCCCCGTTTCCTGGGCAAGAAAGAAGCAGCCTCTGAGTGACACTCCGGCTCCGTGTGGGACCTCGCCTCCAGGAGATGTTCCAGTTCCTTTCTGGCTAGAAGTCACTCCTCGCCCAGCCCGCCCACCCGCCGCCCGGGGCCCTGGCTGAGCTCTGATCACGTGGGTGCCATCCACCACGAAACAAACATTCACAAGGTCTCTGCTCTGTGTCTTTCCCCAATCTTAGGGGAAAGGAGAGAGAGAGAGAGAGAGAGAGAGAGAGAGAGAGAGAGAGAGAGAGAGAGGTGTCCGAGTCCTTGCAAAGGTCCACGTGGAAATAAGATCAGATACGTGCTAGAAGAGATGGAGGACAGGCGGGGCAGGCAGCTCTCCTGCACACGGTGATTTGGGAGGTGCACAGGAGGCAGATTGGAGAGGACGTGAAAGGCCTTGCTGGTGCAGAGAAATATACTGAGACCTGAAGGAGCCGTGCATGCTGGGTGGGAGGGATTCTGGGAATTTGGTCCTCAACAAAGAGACGAAGCACAGAAAGGCAAGGCAGGAGTTGCAGGTGAGACGATCAAGGTGGAAGCAGTGAGGACGGGGTGGGGAGCTGGGCAGAGGGGCCGAGGGCTCTGAGGGGTTCTGCTCGGGAGCGTCCACGTCTCAGGAGGACAGCAGAGAGGGGGGGGGAGCGTGTAGGGAGGCAAGAGATGAGGCTCCTTGGCAGAGGAAAGTGAGCGCGCAGGGCCTGGATCTGGTACTCGTGTGGCACAAGAGGCGAGCGGAAACGGCCGTGTGTGCCGTCTGTCACACACTATCCGCAGCAAAGTGGGGCACACGTGAGTACCACGACCTCGTGAGTGAGAGGTTGAGACGGAGTCGCAGAAAGGAGACAGAGCTCAGTTAGGGATGAACAGCAAGGATATGCTTTACTGGAGGTAGTGCGGGACTTTGGGGAAGGGGAGGGACAGCAAAGAGAGACAGGAGCATCTTGAACTCCTGGCCTGAGAGTTAGGCCAGGGAAGCCGCCCCTGGCAGTGAGGCTGCGGGACATACATAGGGCTTGAGCCAAGGACGCATGTACCGATCAGGGCCTGAGGCTTTCTGATGTTGCAGTTGCAGGGTCTGAGTCAGGCTCTGGTTTGTGAGAACACAGATCCGCCTCCTGGAACACTGAGGGAAGAGGCGGTACAGACTCGGCCCTGAGAGATAAGTGCTGTGAAGGGGCTGTGCCTTTCGGGCAGATAAGCTCTGTGAAAGGCCAGAGGAAGGGTTTACAAAGTTCACCAGGCTGTTCATCTCTTTCTCAGTGAGGCTGACGCAAGGGGCTGCCCGGTCCAGGAAACTGCCCCGTTCAGGAAGCTGCCTGGTTCAGCCCTGGCCCATATGGTGAGAAGATAATGGGCTCGTACAAAGGGCCCCATGGTGTGTCCATGCCGTCCCTGGTCCTGCAGCTCTTTTTCCATGAAGGGAATTGCAGGGGCTGTCAGTTCCTCGCTTGGCAGTGCTGATGAACAGGGAGTGACTTTAAACCTGGGGGTAGGGGGAAATTTGCCTGTAGATTGGGGGGAAAAAATCAGATAAAAACCATCACTCCGAGAAAGATGTTAGTGGCCTGGCACCAGACCTGGAAAAGGAGCATCCCAGGGTGCTGAATAATCATACAACCAATAGCACAATCCTGGAGGAGGGGTGGGCACACGACTCCGGTCTGCTGCAATCCTTCCTAGTGGTTTTCCTGGGCACTGTGACTTCTGCTGGACAAGGCAAAAAGGACACATGGTGCTGGCCTTCGAGAAGCCCTTGTGGGTAGGAGGAGAGAGCGCCTCTCGTCCGTCCTTTATCCTTATGCCACCAAGGCCAAACAGCGCCAGACATGGGCAAGACTGCAAGGCCAAGGCCTCAGCGAATTGTCAGGCTCTGCAGGGCTCTGTTGACGCATCTCCTAGCAACAAGGGCCTGCAGGGCTTGTTTTCCCCGTGATAAGCCCTCCAGTGAGGCGATGAGGGGGCGGGGAGGGAAGGGGAATGAGGAGCCGATCCCAAGGGCTCCAGTAGGAAGAAAATGCCTTGAGAATGATGAGGGCCACACACGTACAAATGGGCTCGACACACAAGGGATGGATTGTGAGAAGAGTTGCATGAGCCCCCGATAAAAGGATGACAAAAAGAAAAAAGTGAGGGGAGGAGCCTGTGCCAGAGACCAAGTGAGCTTGCCAAGGCCAGCCTCTGCCTTCCGGAAAGAGCCTGCTGGAGGCCACACCTGGCCAGAGGCCGTCCTTGCCACACAAGCTGGGACAGAGAGAGCCTGAGCGAAGGGTCGATTCGCCCTCCCCACTCCTGCCCCCCTCCTCCGCTGGCACCGTGGACTGACTCTCAGGGGCCTTCGTGACCACTCCCTGCTCTTCAGTCATCCCTATCCTTCATCCTTGTCTCCTGGAGTTGTGTGTTCTGCCCTCTCCCACCCAGGTCAAAACTCCCATCCGGGAACCCCCACCTAACTGCTGGACACTCCCAAATCGACCCCTAGAAACCAGCCCCGGGCACTCGCTGTCTGATCTCACTCCTGGACGTGATTTCCGACGGTGGGCCTTCAACAGAACCACGTCCACCGGATCTGAATAAAAACACGTACACGAGGTCCCACCAAGCAAGGTCAAGTGGCAAAACTGTACCACGTTTGACGTCCCTATCCCGTGAGTAGCCACTGGGTCCTTAAAAGCTCGTGAGGGAAAAAGTACACAAAGCTCGCCAGCAGCCACCTCAGGAGCAGCTATGGCTCTCTCCATCCACAGGACAGAAGCACAATGACAATCAAGAGATACGCCAACAATCAGCCCAGTGGGCCAGCAGACCCTGCAAACATCCGTTTCTACAGAGACCAGAGGGACTAGATAGCACCCAGCTGCCACGACCAAGGTGCTCTGAAAAGAATCATGGTAAAGTTCAACAGTCCTGGATAGAGTCAGAGGAACATGTGGGTGAGACCTCAAAAATCACAAGAGTCCAGGGCTACTGGTCAGATACAGACAGGTGGGACCCCGTCACCTTTCAGGTCTGGAACGGAATTTCCCTCCAGGTTAGATAACCCACCACTAAAGATGGTGAGGCACCCTTCCCCCAACCAAGGTCAAGGTTCAGAGGGTTAGGAGGAGAGTGCAAAGATGAGGGGCAGACAGGACAAAGGAGGGTACAGCGAGGAGGTGGCGGCAGATGGCTGAATCAGAACCTATACGAATTGTTGGCTGTAAAAACTATGATCTGCTCTATCAATCCTCATAAAGTTCACAATTGTTGAAAAATAAAGTCCTGGTGGCTGAGTCCCAGTGGTGTCGTGGTTGTATGCGGGACTGCGGCCCAATGGGCTGGTGGTTCAAATCCAGCAGCAGCTCTCCAGGAGCAAGACTGGGCCACCTACTCCCACCAGCAGGCAGGGATGCCCCCCCCCCAAAAAAAGGTTAAAAGTAAATAAAAAATAAAGTCCTGTAAAGATGTATCAATCAAAGGATGGAGGGGGAAGGAAGAGAGGCTCATATCAATGGCCCAAGTGGAAAGGCGGATGTTGGAAGAATGTTGACGAGGGCAGGCAGGCAAGTGAGGGTGCTTGGCACAGAATATGTAACTATGTATTGAACTATGTATGATGAAAAGTGATGTATGAGCCCCCAATAAAATAATTAGATAAATTAAAAAAAAGATGTATCAATCAAATTTCTTGCCTAAATGAATGGTTTTGTTTGTTTGTTTGTTTTTTAGGTATCACTGCCCTCAGGTGGTGGGAGTAGGAGGCCCAGCCTTTGCTCCGTGGAGCTGGAATTGAACCTCCATCCCAGTGGGCCGCAGTCCTGCGCACAACCACTACGCCACCGGGGCTCAGCCCCCTTGTTTGTTTTTAAGTCGCAACTTTAAGGAATCATTTCCCAAGGAACTTTGCCAAAGGTCCTGGTAGGTACAAAGCGGGGAAAGCAAACTTAGACCCGGCAGCCTGGAGGGCGGCACATGGGTGAGCCTCCGGGGGAGGAAATCCCTTTTCCTAGGGCCTCCAGCTTCCCGCATCAGCTCATTTCAAATGACCAACCTGTGACCGTGAATGGGCTCAAACTTGGCCACGCTGGGCAGCCTCACTGTTGAGCACAAGACCAGGCGTCAGCTCGGACTCCCAGGCCCCATGCACACTGGGGCGAGGTGTGCACCCTTCCTCTGAGAGCTGCCTGGGCGCCAGCCTGCCTTCTCCACGAGGCTAACCTTCCAGTTGAGTCCTCCTGTTGACGACCGGGCTGGGCAAAGCACAACACAGAGCGAAGGATGAACTGGGCTTCAACCGAGGTCCCTGCCTAGCGGGCTCCAGCTCCATCCTCTGTAGTCGGTGCTGCTGATGGTATGTTTGCACCACGACAACCTGGGCATTTTTTTCCCCTTCTTCTGCATAATAGCTTTGGGTTTTTAAAATCATTTTATTGGGGGCTCATACAACTCCCATCACAATCCATACATCCATCCAGCATATGCCAAGCACATGTGTACTTGTTGCCATTATCATTCTCAAAATATTTTCTTTCCACTTAAGCCTCAGGTATCAGTTCATTTTCCCCCTCACCCTCCTCTCCCGTGAATCTTCAATAACTTATAAATTATGATTTGCCATATCCTATATTGTCCGATGTCTCTCTTCACCCATTTCCCTGTTGTCCGTACCCCAAGGAGGCGACCTTACATAAATCTTTGTAATTGGTGTCCTCTTTCTACTCCACCTTCCCTCAACCCTCCCAGTATCGCCACTCTCACCGCTTGTCCTGAAGGGATCACCTGTCCTGGATTCCCCGTTTTCCGATTCCTAGAATTGGGATAATAGTGGTGGGGAGGAAGCTTGTTTACTTTCAAACATTTAAACTTGGGCATCTTAAGACTCTATCGCCCGACTTCCAATTCACCAAGTTTAAGGGGGAAACCAACCAACCAAGTTCTCAAACCGACAGGTGCCAAGTCCACCCGGAGTCACAGCCACCCCACCTAGCGATTCCGAGGCTGTACATCTTCCAGGGAGCGGCTTCATCTTCCCCTCTGGGGTGGGACTCCCCCTTTCCACTAGCAGACTCATGCCTCACCTGGTTCCTTCAGGTCTGGGGTAGGGCGTGAGACTCTCCTCTAGAACACATTCCCAGATGCTTCCGGTCCGGGAACTATACTTAGAATAATCGGAACTATACTTAATCACCGCCCTGTGCCTATAGGGCACCGGTTGTTAGCCCTGCCATCGTATTTGTGACCTTGAACATTGAGGGAAACCAGGGCTTAAAGTTTCCATGACTTTTTCGGGGGGTGGGGGGGTATCACTCCCCTCTGGTGGTCGTGGGCGCTACCCAGCGCTGCTCCTGAGAGCGGCCACTGGATTTGAACCGCCAAGCCCGCGGGCCGCAGTGCCCGCACCCAACCACTTACGCCGTCGGGGCTCAGCCCAGTTTCCGAGATCTTACTGCTCTGCCACACGTTGCCACCCTCTTCCATCGTGGTGAGCCTTCTTTCTCAGCTTGGACAGACTCCCGAGACAGAGCACAGGTCAGGGATTGCTCCAGGTTTTTGCAAGAAGCAAATGAGCCTCCTTTAGACTTAATATCTCCCGAGCGACCATCCATCCATATTTGAAAGACTAGCAATCAGAAGGGAATTAACAGGTGGCACTTTCCTTCCTGATGTTACATCTATCTCTAAAAATAGATACCACGTGGTGTTTTAAAAGGCATAAGGACAGATTATCAGCTTGAAAATTCAAGAGACTCCCTGGACTCTAAGGGCCCCAGCCGGTCATCGACAGCAGGATTCATGAGGTTGTTGAGAAACTTCCGGCCGGCTAACAGGACCTGAGGAGGGCTGGATTTGGAGATGTTATCGGGATTATTTTAGTTGCTTGCTCCTTACAAGGGTCAGAACTTTGCCCATCAACAGTCTACCCGTGGAACTGGTGGCCTGCTTTGGGCCGCTGTGCTCTTTTTTCTCCAGTGATCAGTGAGGTTTACGCTTGTTTTTGTCTCTTAGGATCTTCATTCCCTGCCGTCATTCTTGAAGACCATGTAAACTGTCAGGATATGAGGCACCTGGTCATTCCCTGACTTCATGCGCCTGTGTATTTCTAGTTACTGTGTTGAGAACACGCTGTGTAGGGGAGGTGGGGGGAGGGGTTGTTAAAAAACCCAAGAACAAGGGAACAACATGTGATATCTGAAATAAATGGTGAGGAGGGTACAGGAGGCCTGGTAGGGCTTGGTCCAGGGCAATTTAATGGAGAGGAATTACTGAAACCCAATGAAGGCTGAACATGGCAGTGGGAAAAGAGGAAAGTAAAAGGAAATAAGAGGTAAGATGTAGGAGGTAAAGGAGATATACATATGTAAATATATTTACATGATGGAGAAATAGATCTATGTAGATATATTTATAGTTTAGTATTAAGGTAGCAGATGGACATTGGACCTCAAGTACTCCCTCAATGCAAGAACACTTTGTTAAAATAAACTGGTATTCTGTGATGCCCACCTTCCCAACACAATCACTGAAGACAAAATGGGTGCATAGCAAATATGGTGAAGAAAGCTGATGGTGCCTGGCTATCAAAAGATATAGCACCTGGCGTCTTAAAGGTTTGAAGATAAACCAACCAGTGGTCATCTAGCTGAGAAGCAACAAAGCCCACATGGAGGAAGCACACCAGCCTGTGTGATCACGAGGTGTCGAGATCAGATACCAGGCATCAAAGACCCAGAAAAAAAAAATCCTATCAATGTGAGGGGGAGTGTGGAGACCCACAGCCCATCTGTAGACATTTGGACATCTTCTTACAGAAGGGTTCACAAGAAGAGATGAGTCAGTCGGGGTGCAGTATAGTACTAATGAAACATACAACTTTTTTGTAATTCTTTAATGCTTCCTCCCCACCCCACCCCCACCCCCTGCCATCATGACCCATTTTACCTCACAAGTCCAACGAGACCAGAGTATGTACACAGGTAGAGATAAGAACTGGAAAACACGGGAAATCCAGGACAGACAAACCCCTCAGGACCAATAATGAGTAGCGATATCAGGAGGGGAAGGTGAAAAGGGAAAGGTGGGGGGAGGGGAGGGAGAACCAATCACAGTGACCTACATAATAGCCCCCTCCCTGGAGGATGTACAACGTGGTAAAAGTGGGTAAAGGGTCTGAAACATAATTTATAAACTATCAAGGGTTTGAAAGGGAGAGGAAAAACACGAGGAGCTGAAACCAAGTGCTCAAGTAGAAAATGATCACGGTAACAAATGTGCAGATGTGCTTGACACAATGTACGGATTGTGATGAGCGGTATGCGCACCCAATAAAACGACAACAAAAAAAACCCAACCACCACGCTGTGTACTTCTGCCTAGTGCGGCCCAGGGGCCCCTCCCCTGGCTCCGTGCACTGTTGGCTCTGACAGTCACGTGACCCTTGGCCCTGTCGTCGGGGCGTGTGCTCAGGGAGCGGGCCAGTCTCCTCTTCTTGGCCTGCTGACATCGTGCTCAGGTCTTCAAGACAATGCAGAGACCACTACCTCTGGTCCCCAACTCCTTCCATACTGGTAACTCCCTCATTCTCTACATTCTCCAGGAGTAGCCGAGTGCCTGGTACTTAAGAGACTCAATATTTTTCCACGGCAAGCCTTAATGGAAGATTCTAGATGAAGCAGCAATAACCTACACATCCTCCACCGTGGTGCAGGACGTCGGGTGGTCATTTGCCACCGTGGCCCGGCCCAACTCTTTGCTTAGGGTTTGGTGGCTGTAAAACCACCCCCAGCAGCTCGGTTCCAAGGAGCCCAGGGCTACTCAGGGAGTCACACGCTAACACTGCCAGCCGGCTTGGACATTAATAAGCAAATATTTACTGAGCAGCTGTTGGAGCAATTTCTAAAAATAGCCACCTCCCGCTTTGTTCCACTCCTAAGGATTGAGTGCAGCCCTTCCCTCACTGGGAGGGCTCGCAGTCCATCGGCACGAAGACCAGGGGCAGGCCGGCGGGCACTCCTGAGAAACCCTTTCCAACAGCTTGTCAAATGATTTGACTTCTGACTCATCAGCAACAGTGCGTACTAAATATGGTACTGTGGGGAAGCGACATTTTTCTAAGCCGGTCTACTCCATGGTGCCATGAAACTCCAGCGTGCTGTGACCCTGGGCAGTGGGGGGAGAGAGGCTTTCCGTTAGAACGATTTAAGGATACAATCAGAAGCAGAGTGACTGTCAAGTTTTCAGTCTGACTTCACTTCTGCAAGCTCCTAGGGATCCGAGCATGGTTGAATTTCTCCCTAGGGTTCCCCAGGATGCCCCCCCCCACCCCCACCTGGGGCCCAGGATTAACCCACTGCGCGGCCAGTGCCCATTCTTTACTCCCAGCAATGTGTAACTCTCAACACAGCTCATTATGCATCATCAGATGTGGTCACCATGCTATAAATCCATTAAACACAGCATTTAATTTTGTCATTATAAGCAGCAAAACTAGCTGACATGATTTGTGTGCATTACAAGTCCATTAAAGAGCAAAATCCTCCCAAGTGGACTGACTAGTAGAGACCATTGATATAAGTCAAGAATTTTGCCTTGTTGGCACCCACAAATCAAGGTTCGCGGGAGCAGCCGTTGAGAGCGCAAAGGGCTCCTTTCACTGGGCAAACCGGCTGCTCTCGGCCCCTTTAAAGTGCTGGAGGGCAAGGCTGGCACGCTGAGCACTGAGGTCCGCCCGACCCAAGCTATGCTTTAGTGCCTCATGCAATGTGCAAACCGGGCACTGTCTTGTTAGAAGTATGCCCAGAGTGCTCCTTAGAGGTAAGGAGCTTTGGACACGTTGCCAGGAGAGGCCAAAGACATCATGGTTGGTGAAGCTGGGTGGCAAAAAGAGGTTGAATTCTTGACAAGATGGACTCAAGCACAAGTGGGGATGGCACAGTGCTCCCTTGCTTGACCCTGGGCTGCTGGGCAGCACCTCACATCAGAGCTCGGAGGATGGGGTGGAACCAGGTCAACGGGAACGCTCTGGGTTGATGGCAAGTGCCACTAGAACCATTCTAGGCCGGCATGTACTAGCCTGCCTCACCACCAGGCGCACCTCAGCACAGCTTCCAGGGCTTTGTAGAACCACTGGCTCAGCAGAGACAGCGTGAACCATCACTGAATGAGCAGGAAATTGGTAAGCCAATCACCTACAATCTCAAGTTCCACACCTTGCGCGGCTGCATCGGAGCTTAAATTTACTGTCAGTTCTTATGTCCTCTCTAGTCTTCAAGCCTTTACACTAGCCAGGGACTTTACTAACTAATTCCGCAATCTTTAGGCAAATCCAATTTAAAGCTGACTTAATTTGGTATCAGACTACGTTAACCATAGCCACGATGTTTGGTCCTGAGAAATCCCAACTGTTTGTCTGGCATTGAGGCCATTACAGATCCTATCTAGTGGTAAAGAACCTTGTTTCTTGTAGACGCGTGCAATCAGGGACGCCTACTGAGTCTAGGAATGTGTGCTGTTTTGATGTAAATGCCACCATATTGGCTAAGAGGATCCCTCCAAATGCTGTGGCTTGCATATCTCATTTTATTGTGTGTGTGTGCAGGAGGGGGTGGGTGGGAGGAAAGGGAAGGGGTGTGCGCCGCGGGCATACCATCTTCTGGTCCCAGTTCTGTTTGGATTTCTGTCCCGGGCCTGTCGCCAGGCATTCTTCATGAAAATCTAGACCTGGGGTCCAGGTGTGTAGGAAATAATTACACATACCTCCATCAAAATCCAGGAGGAAAAAAACAGACTCCCCCGCTAACTTAGAAGATCGTCGTATGATTGACCAAAGTCCTCAAGAGATGGAAATAACGCTGAGGAAGTGGTCCAAATGAAATAATTGAAAGCATACAAAGTTGGTTCTCTTTATCAATCTATAAAGTAACCACCCCCCACTGTCACCTGTCAAGGCTACAAATCTTTTCAAGGGCAGGCGGCTACCCCTCTCCTCCAGGAGGGGCATTTTCTGGTTAGCAGTCCAGTGCTTACTGCACAGTACCACCTGGGCCTCCTAATAGTCTCCACCCTCTGCCAACAATTCCAAGTCATGAGGACCATATGGGTAGTTGTTACAAGACTAAATCTTTTTTTTTTTTTTTTTGGGGGGGGGGGAAGGGTAAACATTGCCCTCTGGTGGGAGGCAGCCCAACCTTGCTCCTGGAGAGCTGCTGTTGGATTTGAACCGCCAACCCACTGGGCCGCAGTCCCACACACAACCACTATGCTAGCAGGGCTCAGCCCAAGACCAAATCTTTATGATGTTAACTTACACAAGACGAGCAGTTAGCCTCATCTGTATCTTGTGGAGCAGCTGTTGGCGTCAAGCCGCTAACCCCACAATGGCCGCTCTGTAACCCCCAACATCACTCAATATGCAAGTCACTGCTCCTAGGGGAAATACAGGTTCCAGTGGAGTCTCTGGGTCATCGGACCAAGTGTGTTGTGTCCTGAATAAAAGTCATCTTCAAGTAGTTGTTTCTGTAACACTGAATCTGCAGCACCACAAACTCTGGCGGAAGGAAGCATCCCTAATGTGCGCTTTAGAACACTAGGGAGCACATCAGCACTGCGCCTGGAGCCACTCTCCAGCATGAGGTGACACAATGCTACTAAAGCATGAGGGTGTTGACAGCCTCCCATCTCTGGGAATTAAAATCCGTCCCTTTTGGAGGGGGCAGATGACAACAGCTGGGTGAGTCCCTGTTGACTTGGGCCCTTATCAGTTCTGGAATGGGATGAAGGGGCGCCCTCTTCATTCAGCAAGCTCAGATGGGGCACATGAGCCACCATGGGCTTTGTGATGCAGGGCTTGTAAGGGATCTTGTGTTCTATTCCTACTAGCATTTAATGTCAAACAGGAAAGTCACAAAAACATGGTTAACAGCACTTTAGAAACAGCACTGTATAAAGCACAAGTTATTTCCTTCTTTATTGGTATGACCTAGAAACTCGTTTTAAATCCTCACGTCTTATAAATACAACATCCTCCATTTTGCTAGTTTTTGAAAATGAGCGACATAGTTCCATAAAGCTGTCCAAGTGTACCTCCGTGCAGAATGCCAGTCACCTTTAAGAAACCCATACAAGAGCCTCTAAAATCCACCCATCATTATCTGCAGCCTTCTGTTTTCTATCAGCCGATTACCCCACTCACTCCGGCTCTCTGGGCTGTTTAAAACGCACCCTAGCGCTACACTCTCGCTCTAGCCACAGTCCCATGTATCCATCGGCTAGCGCCGTCAGAACTGTCATCTCCCTTACGAGGCTGAGACAATTAAACTCGTGTTTCTCAATTCCCTCATACTGGCCCACTGAGTTGGCCTCAATGATACTCAATAACCAAATTTCCTCGTCTATAAATACCTAAATATGAAAAATGAAAAGCATGCACAATTGGGGTGATAAACGGTCAAATGAAACAGAAAATTCTGAAGTTACACATGGGTTAGCAATTGTTACACAGTGCTTGGTCTCACTACAAAGGACTTGGACCTCCGGTTTTGTCACTGCCTTGTTATTCCACTCACAACACGCTCTACCCACTTGCTGTGACGGCCTGAACTTAGAATCCTAGCATGTCTACAGCAAATCTTGATTCAGTGAGCCCAGTATTTCCCCTCACACAGCTTTCAAGGACCTGATTCCGTAGACTGAACCATTTCACCTCACCAGGCTGATCAGGGGCTAAAACGACCACTGGCCACTTCACAGCCACCCACGAGGCCCACAGTTTGTAACAGCCCCATTGCTTTGTTCCCTTTTCCCATAAGCACAGTGAAGCCCCACACCAGCTCAAAACTTGGCTTGGCCAGCAGGGTCCCCTCAGGACACCCAGTTGGTCTTATTTTTGAATTGTGCCTTTGAAACTGTTCATTTCAGTAACAAGACACTGTACTGTGACAAACAGAATGCATCGCTTTATATATTCTTTACAGGCTCACACGGTTTTCACCACCTAAAAACTGCAAGAGTTCTGCAGAGCACACCTGAGGGCGCATTCCTGTGGAGTTACAATCACTGATTCTTGCTGGCTTAGCAAACGTGGGGAAGACTAGCTCAGTAGCTTTGGCTCTAAAATCCTTTAGCTATTTTTATTAAAGTGAAATGTCAGCTTGTAATCATTTTGATATGCTTTACCTGGAACATTCAGGAGTACTGCAAGGACGTGGGGACGATCTCTTATCAATACTCCACAAAAAAGCTATCAAAGCATCCCTCCCCAGGATTCACTTGTAGGCCGGAATAGCGTAAGCACACCCATGCGGGAGGAGATAACCAGCCTCTCCCTTCATAGATATTCTTTTTATTTTCTTAGACCTTCCCAAACACAGACATTCAACAGTAGTTAGAATGGCCATCTCCCAACATTTAGAAAAACCACACACCCTCAGTGGGTGAACGAAGGAAAGAGCAGAAACCTCGAGTTCAGCTGAGTAAGCCACTGTGGAGCCGTAAGTGATGAGGTCTTCCAATTTCATAGTGATGTGTCTTCAACTTGTCTCATCATCTTATTAGTGAAAAAACAATTTTTAAATTTGGTGACATGATATCTCCAGACAGGATTAATAACAGCATTCACTGAATCTCACATTCTTCTTTTGTGAGCTGTGAAGAAAATGAATGGTAGCTAGAAGATCAATGGGATTCCAGCTCCAGCTGCAGATGGAATGACAATATACCAGGACAAAAACACCTATATTTTGATTTACAAAGCTAACAGCAGTTTTAAATCTGCAACTTAATTACAGACCAACTACACCACAACCTTTTCAAATGGCAAAATACAAAAAAGTGTTACAAAAATATTTCAGAAAAGTGCATAGTCTAAGTGCATAGTAAATAAAAGCACTGAAAAATATCTTGCTAGAGGGAGTTCAGCTTGGAAAAGCTATTACCAAAGCTAAACCTTTTATTTTACACAAACTATACTCAAAAATAGCTTTATGAGACTGATTTCTGGCTAAAAGTATCAAAGGGTTTATTAGTCAAGAAACAAATAATTGACAAAGGTGAATAGAAAAGAAACAAAGAAGCTGCCTACCCCCCAAAAGTTCATACTCATTTTTAGAGATTTCTGCAGTATTACTGTACTAAGATATCCCTTAATTGCAAAGATGGTAATCATGGAATTAATTATTGCTAAAGTATTTGTCAAATGAAATAAAAATTTAAAGAAAAATACAAAATAAGCCTGACACATTCTGACCAAACAATATCATTTACAGTTTCAAGGTTATTGTACAAAATACCCACATTTACACAACAGGCTCCCAGCTGTGTTTCCACACAAATGCTCTTTTAATTCATTCTGACATGCTACAAATGAATAAATTACACTATTTAATAAAGAATCACCATCAATCAGCATGATGCTTTTTCCTCTTGGGTCAGAGAAAATGAGAGTTAACAAGTAAGACTAGGAGAAAGTCCCCAAGAGATAAGTTACAAAAGTGGGTGGGGCCAGGCAAGGTCAGAAACAAGGTGACCCTCACAGCAGGGTTGCTCTCAAAGAGTTGAGATTGGTTAGAGCGGATTTTAAACAAGGTTCTTGTGTAGTTAAACCCTTTAATGCTTTTATTCTTACTAAGATCAGCCCAGATAAGTCAGAGGCAGCAGGAGTGACAATACTGAGTCCCGGCAGTGGCAGAACTAGGTATTGTGGCTCCAAGTCATTAAAAAAAAAAAAAAGAAATGGAAAGAATGTCTTTCCCCTTCAGAACAAACCCTACAAAATTCATTTGGGGGTGGACAGAAGGGTAGGGGGCAGATTCAAACACTTGATCTCAAATGATTTGCAAAGGAACATACTTAACAAACGGCTTGAAGGTGCCTATTAAAAATTGGGGTGATATCTTGATTTCATAGTGAGCTAGCAGGCTTTTTTGTTGCTGTTTTTAAAAAACTTACAGAAACAGTTTTTAGTTTTTAATGAACTTGTAAACAAAAAAGCTCCCATTTCAAAATAAAAACGAAATCCCAGATCATATAGATGTTTACAGTGATTACATTTATCTAAGCAACATACATACATGTTCAATTTTAAGATGGTAACTAATTTTCTGTGACAAATAAGTTTTTTCTTTAATACCAAGAACATTATAGAGTTAATGCAGAGTCCTAAAGATAATCTAGTAGTCACTAAGTTTTTCTTAAGTCTTCACTTTAGATGCTGTTATTCTAGCGGGTAAGCAGGCAGTCTTTCATATGCCCAAACACTGGAATCTTTGGTTGCTACCATACCAGCTGGCTCGCAGACAAGCAGCCAACCGTTTTGAGAATGTTTGAAGTGAACAACTTGCAAACCCCAGGGATGGAAAAACCCTAAGAACGCACAACGGTGAGCATTACAACCATCACAACTGTGGCTGAAGACTGTTCATGCCGTTCTTCTGAAATGACATCTCAAAGCAGTGTGGATCAAAATAAAAGGCTTTAAGGAAAAAAAATTGGCATATGCACAATTTCTCCACCAATTTGTGTGTCAACCATTTAGTTAACTTTTTCCACTTGAAAAAATGCAATAGAAAACGGGACACCATGTTTCACTATCTCAGTTAATATTCACAATTACAGTGGCTACAACTCAGGACGCGGGGCCCTCGCCAGTGCTGCCCAGAGCCAGCTCATACGGAAATGAAGTTCTTTACACCACGTAAATGGTCGTTCACAACCACTGGCTAGTGTACATATGAACTAAAATTTCTAGATTTGGGGAGAAACAAATGCTGCTCCGATCATCTGCTCTGCTTGTATCTTCTGTTCTTCAATCCATGCTTAGAAACCTAACAAGACAAACAGAAAACTGGGTGTTAAAGGGTTAAAAACATGCCCACAGTAAAATGTTTAGCTCGAAAGAGGGCCACTAATTACTTTATAACAGAGACTATTTGAAAAGCACTCACACTTAAAAAAAAAAAACAAAAAACCACACACAGAAACCTCCCATGTAAACAAGTTTTTTTTCCATGACTAACAAGAGTGGATGCAGTTTAAAGGCTCCCAGCTAGCATAAAAATCTCAAGCTACAGAACAACTGAACCTTCAATCCAGTCCTATTATACTCATTGCTGTTATTGCTAGTACCTCATACTATATTCAAACACTTGTCAAATAAACAAAAATTAAACCACTTTAACCAGAGCATAGTTGTAATCATTCTATGGTCAGAAAGATTGATGTGTATTACTTGAAAGAAAGAATGCTGTTTAATAAATACACCCCAATTCGGCCCTTGTACTCCTACATAAAGGAAGGGTTGAGTAAAGGCCCCCATCTATAAAATTATCTTCGTTGCTACTTCAAAACTGTCATTTTTGTTATGAATCATAATTAAACACCTGATATACAGGATATATTTTCATTGCTAAAAATTAAACATAATTAAAGCATAGTTTGTAAAATATCTCTAATTACAAATAAATGAAACTTTGTCTTGAAGTATGGTGTAGCATGTAATATAGCAGTCTTAAAATAACAACAGTAAATTATCTCACTACATTTTGCTACAGTATGCCCAGAAAGCCAACATTTGTGAGGTTAAGATAGCTTCTTTCTCACCAGATCAGAAATTCTTGGTGCAGTCTTTGCAAGAGCACAACAAAAATAATCTTTCACAAGTCTACTTCTGTATTTAGACTCAAAAAGCAACAAGGTGGGAAACTCTGTTTCACAAAGGAATGTCAGAATTGGAGGAAGACGGCGCAACACAGTCTCACACAGAACAGGACATGACTGCTAACACTTGATCCAGAATTTTGTGACTGGAATTGTAGAGAAATCCGTTCTTGCAGCATCACTGTTAAGACAGTCAATGAACTCCTCTTGTGCTGTCTCAGGAACATCTTCAACTCTGACTGGGAATGGGCTTCTGGCAAGTGCAAATGGGATGTCTGGTAGATTTGGAAGGTATGGTAAAATTTTGTCTGTCGTCATGTGCAAGTTCTTCCACAGAAATCATCGTAACCCCTTTATCTGGTTCAACGACACGTTCCTCAAAGAAAGCAGGTAAGGCAGGCAACATGCACATCTTATTTTCGTCCAGCAAAGCTGACTTTCCATTTGGAATGATCGATGTTAACCAAGTAAGCGATTTTCTGCAGTTCACTTTTTTTTTGGGGGGGTGGTGGGGGCATCACTGCTCTGGTAGTGGGAGGAGGCCCAGCCCCACTGCTGGAATTGAAGCTCCGTCCCAGTGGGCCGCAGTCCCGTGCACAACCACTACGCCACCGGGGCTCAGCCCCCTGCAGTTCACTTTTAACGCTGAAAAACACTTTTAATTCTGGTCTCGCTTTCTGATTAAAAAGCGTTTTGAGTTCATCACGAAACTCTAAAGCATGTTTTAAAACGTTTTCTCTTGACAATCATCTCACTTCAGTGAACTAGCAGAGCATTATTCAGTGCATTCAACTCCCTGCACAGCTGAGAACAGATGAATGTTCTAAGTACCGGCCTTTATAAGATTCACAGAATTTATGATGCTTTTCATTACTTCTTGTAACTCCTGTGGCAGCATCTCCATTGCTACTATTTCCCGATGAATCATACAGTGAGTGTTGATGACTTGTTGACTCACTCAGTACCATATGTTGAAATCCAGATCGACATCCTAGCATGCTGGAAGCACAATCTGTACAAACACCACAAACCCTTTTTCAAGAGTTTCTGCTCCTTCAAAATTAATCAACTATATCAAACACATCACATGCAGCAGAGCTAGTTTCAAGGTTTGCAAAAAAGAAACTCTCGTCTTTAAAGTAGCCATCATTAACATACCTCACGTAAACCATTAACTGTGAACCGTCTGCAATGTCTGGATCCTACATATTGGAAGTGGAGCAGATTAAATTTCCTGGATTACCTGATCAAGGTATCAGCAGACATATAATCTATTCTTCTGCAGGCAGTGTCGGTAGATGAGGAAATTACACTCAACTTTGTAACGAATTCGTCTCTGGTTAGAACTCCAACAATATCTTTGCCTGCTAGCAACAGTAAATCCTCAGTAATGGTGTGAGGTTTTATAGCTCTGGCAGTTGAGTGCCGCTAAATACGAAGCTTCAATTGCTGCCAAATTTTGTTTGTGGTATGTGCCACCAGTGTCAAGTCTGGCTACTTGAGACCACCAACTTTGCTTCTAAACTAGGTGGCATCCTTGCCAGCAAAGCCTGGCTACTTGCTATCAAAATGCTTTAGTTTGTTTGGCTTCAGAGATTCACTGATAGAGCCTCACAACAAATAATACATTGCAGTTTCTCTATTCCTGCTGTAAATATGTGGTAACACCATACTATAAAAAAAATTCTCACCATAGCATCTTAACATTCATTCTCTACATGACCCATTGTGATGGGATGGATTGCTAATGAAAATATTTAACAGCTTTAATATAAATGATACATGACATAATAATACATTCAGTCAATACAGAGTTCATTAAAGGAGCACTTTTCAACCTGTGAGTCACAACCCCTTTGGGTGTTGAATGACCCTTTCACAGGGGCCACATAAAGCCACCGGAAAACACATTATTTCCAATGGTCTTAAGAACCAAGACACCACTCCTCTATCTTTATCTTTAGGCAGGTCCACCGACATGCATACATATGCCCACATACAAGACTATTACCCAGGCTACACCATTCTCCAAGATGAAATTTCATTTATTTATAATTAGAAAGAGTTCACAATTACATATTGTTTTTGTAATCAATCACTTTGCCTTATGTTCAGTTTGTAACATGAAAACACATCTCGTTTCCCACCAGGGAAGTGATGCCACACACACATATAAAAAAGAAGAAACACATCTACACTCCTTGTTTATCAGTTATGTACATTATGATTCATAACAGTAGCAAAATTACAGTTATGAAGTAGCAATTAAAGTAGTTTTATGGCCGAGGCCCGGTGGCGTAGTGCTTGTGTGCGGGGCTGCGGCCCAAGGGGTTGGCAGTTCAAATCCAGCAGCAGCTCTCCAGGAGAAAGACTGGGCTTCCTACTCCCACCAGAGCAGTGATGCCACACATACCCCCAACCCCGCCAAAAAAGAAAGAAAATAATTTTATGGTTGGGAACTGTATTAAAGGGTCATGGCATTAGAAAGGTTGAGAACCACTGCATTCGTTTCCTACAATTTACCATTCTGTGTGTGTTTTGTGTGTGTGTGTGTGTGGGCATCACTGCCTCTGGTGGTCGTGGGCACTACCTGGTGCTGCTCCTGAGAGCTGCCGCTGGATTTGAACCGCCAAGCCTGCGGGCTGCAGTCCCGCACTCACCCACTTAACGCCACCCGGGCTCAGCCCCATTCTGTGTTTTTAACATACCTGTTACTCTAACAAAGAGGCAGTATTCACATTAACCACAGCTGAATATAAAAAGATCAGCATCCAGATTAAGTTCCCACGGTACAGATAGATGTATTTTTTGCAGTAGTTGATTTTACAGTACATGATTTTACATTAACCCAGTAATTATAATTCATGAAATGTGTTCTATATTCCTAATACTTCTGCTTTCAACACAGTAGCTGCTCTCTATACGTGACCGGTCCATTTAAGCACATTATGGTGCCAATCCTGTCACCTACACCTCTATTTGTATGGCGGGATGATGTCATCACACCAGGTACTCTTATGTGGGCTTATCTGCATATAGGTGGGCCCACCTGGCGATAGGGGAGTGGTGGCTCCCTTCCCAAGACCATTCAGTACAAACATGGTCTTAGGTGGCCCGTTAAAGGGTCATTCAACACCCAAAGGGCTGTGACCCTCAGGTTGAGAATGCTGCTCTAGAAGCAAAAGAAAGGTCTGTAACTCAGTGACATGAAGATCCTTAAACACCTTTCCCCCATTCATAGCTACTACTCCTTAGTGGCACCAGCCTGTCTACCTATTCCAAACCTTGCTACCCTACTTAACCACTAGCATCATCCCAGACAAGGCTTGTCATCCCAGACAAGGCTCCTATTCATTCACATCTCAAACATTATTTTTTATTTCATGACTTTTGGGGGATAATTAGAATAAGCTCTTCTTCTTTTGGTGGGCATCACTGCCCTGGTGGGAGTAGAAAGTCCAGCCTTGCTCCTGGAGAGCTGCTGCTGGATTTGAACCGCCAACCCAGTGGGCCGCAGTCCCGCACACAACCACTACGCCACTCGGGCTCAGGCCAGAATAAGCTCTTTAGACAGATGTATACTTTTATTTTCAACTATAATGCCAAACATCTATGTGTCTGTTTTGGGTAAATATTCTCACTCATCAATTAGTTTTTTTATTTGAAGGCAAAACCAGCCACCCTAATTTATGAAAAATTGCTACATCCAAGCTCTGCAGTCAAAGATATGAGTGCCCAACTTTGTCTCTCACAATGCCCTAACTCTAAAACCAGTGCAGTATAGTTCATCTGCCAGGTGAAGGCGAAGTTCCTGAGAAACAAACGCCAAAGGTAAAAGACACAGAAAACATCCAGGGAGTGATGTACATTTGTAAATAAGAATGGAAAGTAATCAGTGCACCAAGAAAGTGCTGTCCAGTCAAGTCTCAATTAAATTGGGACTACATTGTGACTAATGTCAACTTTTAAGTGTGGAGTAAGATCCTGCAGCGACTGATAAGCATAAACACCACTGTCTGTCAATGCATTAGGAAATGTGTCTTCAACAGGGAGCTCGAGACAAGCAATTTAGCTGGATTCTTTTTTAAAACTGATGCTGTTTGGGGGAATTACTGGCTCAGTCTAGAACTTAGTGTGCCGAGGATAGTTAACTGCTAGCCTAACAATATTATCTCGTAGAACAGAACACCCCAACCAGATTGAACATCATACGCCCATGATTGGGGGGGGGGGGGGGGGGCGACACTCCACAGGAAAATCAATGTTTCTCCAGGGCACCGGCCTACAATGGTATGGGCACGTCAGGGGAGAGCCTCAGTGTGAGCAGTCAGCAGGCTCTGGCTGGCCTCCAGTCTTCAAACACTCTTCCCTAGTGAGCATGTGCCTGGGGCTTTTATTTTGCAGCCTGGCTGGCATGGTCATCTGGCTTCCAAAAGTTCAGTAATCCATCTTCATTGTTAACATCAGTCAAAAGAAGAGAAAAATCCTTTTCTTCCTTTAAAAAAAAAAAAAAAAAGGGAGGGGTGGAGAAAAGGAAAAACATTAAAAAAATGTACGCAATGATGTGTTTGTAACTATATTGTCTCTTTTCAAATGTGAAAATTAGACAATTTAATAACCAGAAATATTAACACTTAATCAGAAAAATATTTATCTACTCCTATTCGTTGATTAACTTCAGATGGACCACCAACTAGATCCAAAAGGGTTTTTCAGTTGTTGACATTTACCACTGCATAACAAGCCACTGGTGCTCTGCGACAGAGAGCAGACAGCCTGCTTCTATACAGATCGATGGCCCCTGCAGGGTCACTACGAGGACTCAATAGCGTCAGGCCCATAGTGTAGTATCCACCTACATACTTTTGAACCAAATACAAATATTCTATGCAGTGGCATTTAATCCCTACTGAACTGATTCCCCTGCAGCATAGCTGTGTGGGATTTGTAGCCTCTTAGAATCACGCTTAGAGATTTCTAAATGAGATTGGCAATATTGTTAAAGGGAAAACTGTGACTACTCTCCTGTCTTCTACACAGAACTAAAAAGGCACTGTGGATTTTGGGATAGATTTTGCAAAGACTTTACTTTCTTACAACCTAAGATAATTGACGATTTACGCCTATCACCCCTGAAGTACATTTACAAGATTGCTGATCTGATTTCGTCTTCCCCATTACAAAATTCATTCAAAGACAAGATTTCGGAGGTTGCTGAGTTTTCACATACCTGTTAGAAACGATTCCTTGCCCAGGTGGTACATAGTCTGTGGCAACATTTCAAGGGCGTAGACTGCTGTGGGGTCACCCAGGGGATCTTGACAAGTTGAAACTGTTGACAGGCCCGACAAGCCTTGGGAGAGCTGAGCTTTATCCAGATCAGAACCAACTTGTATTTGCATCTTTGTTTCCTGCTTGGTCCTTAGTTCTTTTCTGCCCCGTTTTTTTTTTGTTGTTGTTGTTCCACCGTGGAAAAAAAGGTGACAAAATCTGGAGATTGCAGCAAGCTGATAGAACGCCTGGTTCTTCTTTGGATCATGGGTATTCACAGTAGATCAGGCTCTCACAAGGTCTTCCCCTGTGATTTGGGCTATGATTGCTAAAAGACCAGCCCCATTCCTAGCAGCAATTAGTAAGTCAGAAAAAGTTAAGCTACACATAAATAACAACTGAAGCCTAGTAACTGCTGAATTAAAGACGACCATGGACAAAGCAGCTCAGTTTAAGGGAAAATTATTCCTAGTATCATTAGAACAATTTGACATCTACCTAGATCATGATGCTAAATCCATTTAAACATGGGTGGATTCAAATGGTGTATGTAGAGAATAGAATTACATGAGGACCAGCCACCTTTGGCTTCACTACCTTCTGAAGGTTCTAAAGACAAGTTCTCTTTTAAGGCTTGAAAGAGTCTTTGAATATTCTTTGTTAATTCCTAAGTATTTTTCCACAGAATAAAATTAGGTGTTGATTTAAGACAAAAACAACTGCTCCCCCACCAACAAATAAAATACATTTTGAGGATTTTCCCAGGAAGTGTGTTGCAACATAAAGATTTGTTAAATGTTTATACAACTTCTCTGATGTACAAATTTCTGAAAGTACGACTCAGGAACAAATGTGATCATGTATAAAAACACTTTTCAAAAAGTTCAACTACAAAAATATGGTGTGTTTTTTCCATCATCATTGAAAGGGGTTTCTTAAGAACAATAAATAACTGAGTTGTATGAGCTAGTCCTTAAATAGACATAGTCCTTAAATAGTCCTTAAATAATGCACTGGACCTTAAAAGATTATGCTTTTTCAATACCCTTACATACTTAAAATACCGGAATCAGAAATAAACAAGACCAGTTGGTTTTAAACTTCCTAAATTTCTTAAGGGAAAACACAGATGACAGGGTGCAAATAGGAGCTCCTTTTTTGTGTTAATGCCAAACTACTCTCAGATTCGCTATATTTTTCAGACATTATGTAATTATTCAAGGGTTTCCATATAAAATTCATTTAGGCACTAGATTTTATATTCAAAATATCATGGATATTTCTAAGAAGATAAGAAGCAATATAAAGTAAAGATGAAATTTAAATTTAATTATAATTTTTCAAGGAAACATACTAACTCAGTGGATCCAACGTCTCCTCTTTAAGACCTAGATAAGGCAGGATAAAAATTCTACTTGTTTATTGAGTTAGAGACACAGAGTAAACTAACACTGGGACTAATTCAAATTAGGGCAATTCTTTTCTGAAGGCTGCTGAATGCCTGAATAGTAATGTTTTAGGTCAGATGAGATTTCAATCTAACTCAAGTTCTAGAAACAGCAACTTATGATGATCCTATTATCCCAGATACCTTTACGGAAAAACTAGTTTAGTTTCACAGACACAGCAAACATTCTACAAGTGTTTAGAGACTTCAAGTTGGCCTTAAATGGTAGGAATATTTTTAAATGTCATTAGCCACCTTGTTTATTAATAACATCTAGGTACTGTGACAACACAGTGATTACAAGACTCAAAGGGACTCAACTGAGGTACAGAGCACTGGGCAAGCATCAGTGTTTACTGTTCTGGACTTTATGTTTCATTGTCTGAGAATCTCCACTATGCCAAACAAACTCTGAATCCTTCCCCCAAGTGTAGAAACACAAAGGGGAAACATTTTAACTTCAAGACTAACTAACAGAGGAGCTGCTGGGATGAGGATAGCATCAGTTAATTATATTTAGTGAAAAGTATCTTCAGACTAGAATGCATTTGTTGTTGTTTACACTTAACCGTAAAAATATGGACCGAAAGTTGACTTAGGATCCTAGGCCAAGTTCAGACTCGAGCAGTCATTCAGAAATTAAATAATCTAAAGGCCAAAACCAAACCTTATCTACCCACCACTTCCAGAAAGTAGGCAAGTTTCAGGGGGTGAGCCCCAGAAAGGGGAAAAGAAAGGAAAACACCAGCGAACAAACCACGAAAACCGAGGAGTGGAACTGTCCGGCCGCAGTGATGAGAACTAGAGCTGTGCCCTACAGTCCTACTTCTTAGCAAGGTGAAGAATACCAAGCCTGATAAAAGGCAGACTTCCAGCTCAATGGCATTTACCCCAGGTATCTTCAAAGTGCAAGGGCTAACAGCAGACTTCAACTCTAGACTGAATCCCTTGAGCTTCAATATTGCAAAAAATTAAGAGCCAAAAGGGAATCACTTTGAAATTAAGGAAAAACCCTAGAAAACAACCATTGGAAATGAGACTTTGTGCTTGTGGAAGATGTATTGAGTTTTCCGGTTACTTGAGCATCTGATATTGTAATTGCGATGCTCTTCCACTGAGATGAAAGATACTTTGGGGAGAATGACAGGCTCACCTCTTAAAATTAAATCATAGTTACTACTTTCAATTTTAAAGGCTAAAGCATTATTAACATGCAAGAAAAAATCGTAACACTGTTAGTCTTAAATTCAAAATACCATTGCTAACCAGACTTATTACTTAAATCAACAAGTGTTAGGTCTAGGATTTTGGATTGATTGATTATACCGTATTCCCAACACCAAATGTTTGTTTTTGGAAAGGGTTAATGAATGAGTAAAAAAGATGCAGTTGTTAAAAATGACCCAAAATCCCAAGAGAAATGATATATAATATACACACATATATGTATATATAAGTATATATACATATATATATGAATAAGGACATTTGGGTTTAAAGTTAGTAGTCAAATTTTCCAAGGACGTATTTTTTTTTAAACACAGAGCCAATTTTTGAAATGTATTTTGAAACCACCTCCTTGATCTAACACTGTTAGAAAATGAATAAATTACCCAATTTTGTTTCAATTTTTTTCCCTGTTAACGTCACTTGGTTCTTGGCTACTAACCTTTCATGTTACTCTTGGTTTTGTCAGTTTGCTTGCCTGTGGGGGTTTGGGCCTGCTGACCCTGCCCACTAGAAGAGGCTGCCTGCTGCGCCGCTTTCTGCTTTAACATTGTCCAATCAAATGTGTAGTCATATTGGTGGTTCAGGGTCCTGAGAGAAATATAAAGTGATGTCAACCTTTTCTCCAGTTAAGTACCCCATTAAACTTTCTAGACAATGAAAGGCATTTCATCAGCAAACAATTCCCTCCGTTTCAGTTTCTCTAACAGATTTTCCTTCTTCTAGATGAGCTGACTTTTTGGGTCACCAGGCCTGTCATCCTAGCTAAGAAAAATACTATCCTTTGCAAAAAGCAGCAGGCAATGGTGGTGAAAAGGCAATAGGAAAATTCGTCAATTATCTAACAGTGACCCTAATAAAGGGAGGCAACTCCTCAAAACCAGTGAGTGCTGTATATGGGAATGGACGTCTGTGAGACGCCGTGCCTCTCTTTTGCAGGCTAAAAGAGTACGCTAGTTCTTTTTCTCCTCCAACTAGAATTTGAGTGAGAAATACCCCCATTCACCCGAGGTTTACGGTGAACCCAGGGTCTGTAGGATGATTTACTTTGGTCTGAATAGCGTATTGTACCCAAGTCCGAGGCACTAACATTTAATAGCATCCAATGTGAACTACAATCGCATAAAATTCAGGATTTAAATTTGATTCAACTGATCCTCCATCCCAGATTAAAATTAACTCAGGTAAATGGGAATATGCCTAATGTGCCCAGAACTCACTTCCTTAAACTTCAACTTGTGCTAGTTAGAAGTGCCCTGCAACTTGCTTCTCCTCAAAGTAGGTATGCTAAGGCAAATTTAACCACTGGTAGTCTCAAAATATATTCAAAACTAACCTGAAAAGAATGCGGAATAGCTGCCTCAGATACATATAATCCGGGGCTTCCTCAAAGCGCAGCCCACGACAATAGTTTAAGTACATGGCGAATTCTGCAGGAAACCCCTGTTAGTTCAAGTTTGGGAGGTTAAAAAAGAAAAAAGTTAGAGGAGAGAAACAGAAATTACATATTTAAATATTTCGCATGAACAGACAGACTAGCCTATAGCCAAAGTATTTCAGTTGCCTCTGGATCTCATTTTCTATCTTGTTGAAGACAAAGCAAATAAATAGGCAACAAATAAATAAATAAATATTACTATTTCAAGGTAAGAAAATAAATGTATTTAAACACAGATTTAAAAATGCACGCAAGTTCAAAAAACCAATTAAAAAAAATTTAAAAAGGGCTGAGCCCTGATGGCATAGTGGTTGTGCACAGGAATATGGCCCACTGGAATGGAGATTCAATTCCAGCAGCGGCTCCACAGGAGCAAAGGCTGGGCCTCCTACTCCCAGCACCAGAGGGCAGTGATGCCCAAAAAACAAACAAAAAAAATTTTTTTAAATGCACACAAGTCAAATGTTGCACTTCATAGGGTCTGGTTTCTTCAAACCTTGGAACACAATGCCCATGTTGTTCCCTCCATTAGAATAAAGACAATATCTTAACCTATCTTAACCTTATATTGGTAGAGGCAATTTGGCAATGTCGTCATATAATCCATATTAATTTATTTTTATTTACTTATTTTTGGGGGTTTTTCTTTGGGGGGGGGGCATCACTGCCCTCAGGTGGTGGGAGTAGGAGGCCCAGCCTTTGCTCTGTGGAGCTGGAATTGAACCTGTCCCAATGGGCCGCAGTCCCGCGCACAACCACTACGCCATCGAGGCTCAGCCCATTAATTTATTTTTTGTAAGTGCTTTATAGTTCAGCACTGGAGGACCTTCTGAAGCTGATTACTATCAAAGTAACAAATACTAAAACAGAAAAAAAAAACCACTAAAAGCAAAATAAAACAATGCAGTGTTACTGCCAATGAATCTTAGATTTCAAAATAGTTGCATAAAAATCCCACTTAGTGGACACATCCTCTATAAATAAATATATTTAGGTGGGTTCAACCTTATCTAAAACAGTAGCTGTTGACTGCGAGTGTACTGGACTGTAGCTACATAGAATCATGCTCTTTCCATAACCACCTGAACCCCTGACTTCAAAGTCTGAGAAACTTTCTTATCTAGAAATCAGAGAAGGATGAAATGAAAAAATTTGCAAAAAGTATTTATCATTAACAAATTATAACTGGAAAGCATCTATATTAAGAGTCATAGATGAGGAAATAGCATTTAACCATGAAACTTATCCAGAATATCACACTAAGCTCCCAATTTTGAGATCCTAATTATGAAGAAGCCGTAAGCTGAGAACATACCAAATCCTCTCTTCTCCCTACAAAAATGACTTCCTCAACAAGTCAGATCATATTTTTCTTGCATGTACTTACTAGAAACCATGCTGAGCATTGATGAAGATACACAGGCATCTCCATTTCTCCCTTCCAGAGTTCTGATCAATGCATGGTGAGTTCTCTCCTTTTCCATTTAACCATTAGTGACAGTCTTCGAATTATATCGGATGTGCCATCACTCTGAGCATGATTACCCCATGCTAGTTTTAACTCATCTCCCTACGATGTGTTTTTAAGTGTACTATAATCTGTAATTAGACAACAGCTATTTAACACTGACCCAGAGCTCCAAACTGGTTCTTCCAAATGTAGCCGTGGCCAACAGTGAAACAGGAATGGGAAAATTACAGGCTGCTGCCATTCTAGAAACTCACTTCTAGAAAACAAGGGCAGGCAGCATGTGCACTGCTTAGTAACCAAATCTCTGTAGCAAACTGCGTCCAGCTCAAAGATGGCAGCTGGCAGCAGTACTTCAGATGTGTGTGGCCCTCCACAGTCTTGGCAAGATCCAGTGTCCCACATGCAAAAACGAAACTCACTGTTGTCAAGTTGATTCTGACTCCTAACTCCCTATAAATGACCAGAGCACAAGTGCCTCCTTGGGTTTCGGAGACTGTAAATCTCCAAGGGAGAAAACACCCACCCAGCCACCTATATCTTCACTTTTTGGAGCTGCCCAAAAGCTGGCCTGAAAAGTTTCTGAAAAGCCTTACTCTACTCAGTCCTTCCCCACTCCCAATTTGAGGATTTTGACCTGCAACTTTCCCCAATCTGATCACCGTTCCAGGAAAACCCAGAGTTTACAAATGCTGGTCTTTCCTGATTTAACTGTGTCTACCATGATGGAACTAATTCACACCAGAACGAAGCTCTATATGACCTTCTGGTTTCTTTAGCTTGTGGTGCCAATTGCTGGTATAGCTTTTTCTTTTCCTGACTTCAGTTTAAGGGAAATTTCTTAATCTCTCTTTGGCAAAGAAAATTATTTATTGGCAAAGAAAATATATCTACCTTGTTAATAGCCTCCAATTTTAAATATACTTGAGAGCCCAAATAAACCAGTGACATACAGCAAAACATGTATATTAAATGACCCAAATGTTTGAGCTACTGTTAATATTTTCTGAATAACTAAACTAAATCGATTTCAAATAAATCTAAAATAAGTTGTAGCTCATAGGTAAACTGTCTTTCCGTAAAGATTTCTTTACAGCTGAGCCCTGGTGGCGTTAAGTGGTTGAGTACGGGGCTGCGGCCCGCGGGGTTGGCGGTTCAAATCCAGCAGTGGCTCTCAGGAGCAGCGCTGGGTAGCTCCCACGACCACCAGAGGGCAGTGATGCCCCCCCCAAAGGATTTCTTTGCTAAATTATGCACATCAAGAATACTTACTTTACACAAAACTTCAACAGGGGTAGACATCTTCTTTTCACTAATCTTTTCATATTTTTGTTTCTTTGTTGCAGCCTGTGGAAAATAAGTATTAAATCAAGGATACACTTAACTGAGAAAAACCATTAGTAATTTAACACAGTAAAGAAACATGAGGTTTAAGGGAAATCTTAAGCCACAATTCGCGCCCTCTCTCCCATTCAACTATTAACCCGAGGCTAGTTTCTACTTCAAGAACATCAATATTTTTATTCAAACAAAATGTGAGGTGTGAATTTTGTTGAGCCATGGTACAGCACCAAGGCAGAGGCAAAAGCAATTAAGAGGTGTCAGAATCACGCCACTCCTAACTCCTGCTAGTCAGTACAGAAAATGCTTTTCAGTGTAAAATTATGTATCTAGAGGAAGCTACAAAGAATTGAGCAACAGATGACAGATGCTTAACAAACAGAGATACCTTTTTTCATACAAGTAGAAACACAGTATCAACATAGTAAGTTCTAAGATTCAGAGGCTTAACACAAAAATACTCAAAAGTAACAGAAAAACTAGTTAACCAAAATGTTAGAATAATTGCATACATAATATAATTTGCATTCCTGGGTAAACATGATTTGTTCTACATAAAAGTGCCCACTTTCAATAAAATAGCAATCCAACAAACTGAGCAAAGTCTCTCCTTTTAAAGGCCATTTATCAACTCTTCAGATAAAGAGCACAGATACTTAGTGTATTGTCTCAAAGGAAGTTGTCATGAAGCTAATTCAAATGCAGAAAATCTGATTTAGATAGGAGCTGAAAGATCCCACCCTATATATATTTTTATTTCTTAAAAAAGAACCGTAATGTGAATCTGTAACTTACCTTTAGTCCTTGCCATGGCAAACTGGTTCTATTAAAATACATCAAAACATATCCTAATGATTCCATGTCATCTCGGCGACTAGAAAAGAGAATTTATTATAAGTGGAAAGGATTGCAGGGACGCGTGCGAAAAAGGCAGGCACACAAGAAAAATTTCACTTTAAGAGTGTTACTGGTTTATAATAAACTTTATATTCAAAGCCTAGTAAAATTTTCATTTACAGAAAAGATCAAGTTATACTTTAACCAAGGGAATCCAGCTATACTTATGGATACTTTCTAGGATGGGTATTCTAAAAAAATTTAAATCTAGGAGCATAGATCACTTGGGATTTCCATATTCATTATAAAACTCAAGAATATTATTGGGGGTGGGTGGAAGAAAACATGAAAGAAAAAAAAAAGAAAGAAAACATGAAAGAATGGAAAGCAGGAACTATGATAATCACATTTTTTCCTTCAAGGTACATAGTTTCTATGTGCTTTCTAGATTATTAACAGTGGTAGAGTACAGTAGAGGGCCCATGTACCAATTTCCTTTAGTTCACCTAGAGCTACCCTGCCCCATTTAAAAAAAAACAAACAAACCCTTAATCACCCAATATTTTCGTCAACAAACTTGTATCCTCAAAAACATAAAAGACCCCAAATCCACATTCAGCTGCAAAAACAAACATCATAAGACAATTGTGCTTATGCTTGTAACTTTCTATCATGCAGTACACTTCTGCCCCCAGAGAGAACCTTCAGCAAAGAAAACAAAAGACCTAATTTAATTGGCTTCCTTGAGCTACTTAAAACAGCGGAGAAGGATTAATAAGCATCCTTCTTCAAGTTCTTAGCCAAGAGAACCTTAGAGACACTATAAGGAACAAATTCAAAAATGTTCGGCTATGAGGAACATAAGGAAATACCTGGTGACCACTCACCTCTGCTCAATGCCAAGGTGTGCATTGATGCTGGCGTACCGGGCTGTGCCGGTAAGGTTTTTATCTTCTCTGTATGGTATGTGTTGCCTTGTCCTGTTGTCTCGGTACTTTTTGGCCAAACCAAAATCAATAAGGAATAACTTAAAAAGAGAAATAAAGACACATTAGGCTTCTAACCTGGTCAATTAAAAAGCTTCTTATTCATTAATTTCAGATATTTTATTATTCAACTATATTAAAAGAAAGTATCAGAAGGAAAACAGATAATGAACATATTTAACACTTTACAACAAGCATTTACAAGTCCTCATCAACACAAGTAAAAAAATGTAGAGTTGAGTGGTTTACCCTATCATTTACATAATTTCTTTATACACTCAAGAATCTGTCTTTATAAAAGGAACATTGTATACATTAGGTATGGAGTTTTGAAAAACGACAAATTTATCTCAAACTCTTCCCTCTTACAAAGGCTGCTTATTCTTCAGTGTGGCAACAGAATGCTCAATTTGTTTCATAGAACACCCCAGCAGCAGGGGGCTATTGTCAATTAATATCAAGATTTGTTATGAATAAAAAACAAGCACTTCGTAAAGCATGCATGTGGACAAGGTGGCTTATAGTTAGCAACTGACACGAATGAAAATGCTAACACCTGGCATTTGTGAACAAACTTAATGCTTAGTGCTGTCTCATTAACGGTACTAGGGAAATATGAGTAAATTTTCCTAGGTAGTTCAAGTTATTAAGTTTAAAGCCTTTGGAAGAGAAAAGCATAAAATAAAAAAAATAATTTTTGATGGGGAAGGGGAAAAAAACCTCTCCAAAGTGTACTCTTATTGACCTAGCTTCTAAGGCATAATAAACTTGAATTTTTTTAGCCTGTATTATAAAGCCACTTATTATATTGAATTATAATCTATCAAAGCAGGCAGGCTATGTGGCCCTGTACCCCATAGCTGTCGCTACTGTTCTTCTCTAGTTATGCCTCAATCTGGGCTTTCTTTCTGTCCATTAGGCTGACCCCTGGTCCCTTCAGTCAGTTTACACTCTACTGTGCTGGGGAAACTGATCATCTAGTCTATGAAGGGTTATTTAAAAAAAAATTAATGTACACTGAAAATTTGTAAATGCTGAACAAGCGGCTCTCTCAGGAGGAGGCACTATCAACTATTCCCAATTCTATTTTGCATGGAAAGCCACTCAGGATGGACAATCTTTCCCCACAAGTAGGAGATACTGATTTTCACTTAATCTACTATGAGAAAACTGAAGATTCAATTTTTTAATGTTATTCATGAAAGCTCTAAATGTAAAATTATACTCATTTCCCAAGAAATCAATCAAACCATGAAAGAAATGTTAATGTTAAAACACTAAAAGAAATACTAACAAAAGGTCTTTTGATATGCAAACCACTCAGCACACAACCATTAGGATAAGTCAAATATACTTTTGTAGGCAAAACACAAAGAATGACTTCAGTTCTACAGACTCATATGGAAAGAAAACATGGGGAGGGGGGGGACATAAAAAGAACAACCAGCTTCAAGGTAATTTTCTTTTCAATCCCTAAGAAATATGTGGATTTTGAATGAACAGTGATTATTAGCACAAAGGATTTCCTTTAATGAGGACTTTCTTGAGATTGCTTTCTGTAGTACTTTAATATGGTTATCAGCTAGAGGGAATGTTGATGTGATTAATCTCTAAAAATGCCTTTCAAGTCTAAATCTATGTGGAGAAGCACCATTGAGACTCATTAACAAGACACTTTCTCACGACTTAAAGATTGCTTTATCAAAAGCCCAGCATACTTTCCAAAACTATCACAGGAAATCTAATCTATTGAGTACACAAAAATAGGTAAGCATTTTCTTCCTAAACATCTTTATCTTTAACATCCAAACTAAAATCAAGATAAACCAAACTTCACTTTTCTCTTCTTAGAAATCCAGAAAACAAATCAGCAAAAGAAATGCCATGCCACCCAAAACCAGTGTCCTATTTTTAAAAGGAAAAACTACTTGCAATAAATATTTTAAAAATTCCTTGGGTAGTCCATTATTCCTACCTAGAATTATCCTTCATTAGTAGCTCTCTGTGTGTTTTGAATTTTAAAACTAACATAGGCATGTAAAGGGACTGTTCTTGGGGAACTATGTGCTGCTATCTAAGAAACAACCAAATGGTCACAGTATGTAAAGGCAGAGCCAAGTCCGGGAAAGTCGCTGGAGAATCAATACAGGTCAGACATGTAAAAAGAGGGACGGATTACTTTGCTGGTGAGGTTGCTTAGGCCTTTACTTGTTATGTTCAAAGTAACATCTGCCTCTGGTTTGGAAGAACACAGCCTATTCTTCTATTCTTCAAAGGCATGCAGAAATGAGCTAATATTTAATGAAACGGGACAGTTTTCTTCAGAAAACTTTGCAGCAACTTTGTCTACTACCCAGGGTGACATTTTTCCATCCTGAAACATTCACAAGACCATTTTCCCTCACAACACACTAAACTGTATGTAAAGAATATGATGAAATCAATGTTATGAAAGCCATTACATGAGTGTTACAAAATATTAAGTAAAATAAAATGTAAGTAAATTGTTAAGTAAGCATGAGGTACAAGAATTAATCTGTCTCATAAAGTACCTAATATTCTTCTCCCTATACCTTGGTCCCCTCCCCACCACCAAAATGAGTCACTCTGTAGTTCTTTGTCTATGAACAATTGAATTTCTAAAACGTTATTTGTGCAGAACTAACTCCCAGTATAATGCTGGGAAGTATGGAAAATAGAATATGATTGTCAAGATGATACATGTATTATATACACAAAGTATATTTTCATAGCAATTACATCCTTTTTTTTTTTTTTGCTTCTCATAAACCTTCTTCAAAGCCCATTTCATTGTGGGAAATATTGAAAATCTAAAGCATTCTATTTATATATTTTTGAATGCTAATATTTAGGATCTATTAAGACTATTTAATATACCTAGTCTGTCAAAGGTTACACTAACATATTCTAAATTAATTTAGTATTAATGTTAATCTAGTTTGATGAGAGCTTCAATTATATTAAGGCTAAATTATTAAGAATGAGATGGCTTCTATAGTTGGAAAGTATACAGTGCTTTAAAAGTAGTCATTTGGCTGAACTTGAAAGAAAATCATAGACCGAAATGAATCAACTTTAGAAAAACACCAGTTCTAAATCTGATCTACACTTACCTGAGGGTTGGGGCTGGAGTTTATTATATAGCACTGATGTCCTGAGTTTAGATCTATTTCATTAATTAAATTCTGCGATGTCAAATTAACATTAGATCAATAAAAAGCATACCTCACATTTACTACCAGGTAAAGAATTTCAACATTACACTCAACATGTCCTTTTCTAATGTAGAGGTTAAGGGATCAAAGCAAAATCCTAGATTCCTTTAGGGTTTCTCTAAGTTTTACAAGTTTTAAGCAAAAGCCACAGAGACATCTTAGTAATGCTTTATGTTTGCCAAGTATGTCTGAATAATGCCAACGTAAGAGGTGCTTGAACAAAGATCTACATTCTCCAGAATTAAAACAAAACAAAAGTAATCAAAACAAAACAATAAAAAAGAAAGGCACATGAATTTGGGATTGAGGTTGGAATAGGAGACAGTTTCAGACCTGGTTTAATCCTGAGAAAGATGGGTCCTGAGAAGTACTAACAGTCATGCTTCTTTTCCTCTTCCCCACTGGAGATTCTAAACACTGAACAGACAATAGAGGGTGGCAGTGCATCAAACAGTATTGCTCACATTGCAACAAGGGCCGGCGCAGACAGGCAACACCGAGGCATTAGAGAAAGAACAGGGTAGCCAAATGCCATCCTTCTTCCACCAAGCACTGTAGCTTCTCAGTTTCCCAAATAGAAGAATTACGTGCTCAAGGAATATTTGAGTCCTGGAGCATACTCAGGTTTTTAATGCCACTAGATTGTGTCACTGCCTACAACAGGGAGAGCAATGGTGACATTTGGTGCTATCGTTTTTTAGTCAGAAACGGGAAATTTAGATCTGCATTCTTTGCTGCCCTTCCCCCAAAAAAGATTGTACAGAGGGGAAATCTTCAGTAAGGAAGAGGTAGAAGGCATTTAGTCACCTTAAATGTATCTTTGTAAGCATGCAGTGCTGATTACTGGTACAGATGAGCAAATTCACTCAGATTGGAGTGGCCACTCCTAAATGTCAAATTCAGAACAATTTCCCAAATAAAAATGTTACTTAAAAAATTGACCTTAAAAGCCCCCAAAGCTAGTTTTCTTCCCCATAAATAGAAAATTACTGCAACAAGTTGACTACAGAATCTAGTCTCATTCAACTGGCATCATAAAACTACAATACAGAAAACCAACTGCATAAATACAACACCAGTCAAAAGTGTTCAAGAGCAACACATGGTTTCCGACCCAGCTAAGTATAAAGCATTGCTCCTCCCACCCCAAGGATCTCTGAAACTAGCATAGGGAGCACTTGCACAATAGTCTCTGTGATGCCTGTAATGAGAACCCAGGCCCTAAAATTCTCATCACTGGGCAACCTGGATTTCCTAACACGGTAAGTGATAAATAGTCTGCTCTTAAAAAACAAACAAACAAACAAACAAACAACAACAACAAAAAAAAAAACAAGGGGGAGGAGAGGGGTGGGAAGCAGAGCAGTATTATTTAGGCCACTGTTTAATTTTAAGGCAAAAAATCATGTACTGCCACGTTTACCCAAACTGCCTGGGCAGAACATGTATTATGGTCCTTGGAGGTAAGAAAATGGAAAGGTGAGACTGAGAAATGGCCAGGAAGACAGAGTCAGAACTGACAAAATTGCTCCCCCAAATTAAGACCAGCAATTTTTTTTTTTTAATTTAGGTGAATCACCAGGTTTTGCAACAATTAAGAACCTGGATGCTTCAAATGAAAACTTTTTTAAAAAAAAAGAAAAGAAAAGAAAGAAAAGAAAAAGATGCAATTTGGGAATAAGTTTTATGTAGAATTATTTAAATACTTTGCATTATCTGAAAGTCAGCTTTCAATCAAAAAAAAAAATTTCCTACTGCTTGGTCAGACCAACAAGAATGTCTCATACATTAACAAGTATCATCAGTTCTAATAGTGACGGCTCCAAGTTGGCATTCATACAGGCAAACAAAGGTAAACATTTATAGCTAGATAGACCTGGAAACACCAAATATGTCCTTATGGGTTAATAAAACAAATGGGAAGTCCTCCTCCCCAAAATAAAACAAAACACCACCAAAAAATAAAATAAAAAATCCCCAAGTTGTCCTGAAGTTGAGAATTTCTATCAGATCATGATAACATGCTTAGTGCATTGCCAATGCTGCCTGTCTGCCCGAGCTCAACATTCAATCAACAAATTAAGCAATTCATTCAACAGAACTATTGAATGTAGAAAAAATTTCAACACAATTAGTTTCTAACTACAATCATGCGTCACTAAAACCCAATCAATCCCATAAATTCAACCAATCTAAGACATCCCAATGAACACTGTATTTGTTGGATCATAACTATCTTTTCCTTTCAAAGGGGGAGAGGAGGAAGATGGAGAACCCACCCCCACTTGGTGCCCAAGAAAGAAACTGTCAACTACTTTTGAAACAAGCTCAAAAGTTATTCTTGTAAATACACAAATCCAAGGAATTCTCATGATCAACCATGCTCAGTCAGCAAATGTTAACGCCATGGTGACAGGTGGGTCAGTGGCTCCCACACTGGCACAAGCACCCAGATTATAGAAAACCCACACTTCCGAGCCAGAGGTTAAAATCTGACTTTTAGCATTCAAGGAAAAAAAGTACACAGGGACTTTCACTATTCGAGTGAAATGAAAAATAAATACAACTACTCGATAAGTTAAATAACACAGATGAGTGATTACATTTCATGAAAGCAGCTGGAATTTTATATTTCCATATAAAGGTAACTAACTTTGGTTAAACTGGAATTATTTCAAGTTACTAAGTTAACAGTAGTTAGCCGAGTCTCTTTCTAGCACTATCTTTTAAAGCAATTATCAACAGCAAATACAATTTATTATGTTTCTTTTTAAAGGACTGAAAGTTTACCAAGGCTATTCTTGGAGATTGTTCTTTCATGCAAAGAGCATTTGACTAACCTTATTACAGTGACGCCCAATACCCATTAGGAAGTTATCTGGTTTAATGTCTCTGTGTATAAAATTCTTTGTATGCACATATTCAATTCTACTGATCATCTGGAAAACATAATGAGGGGAGGGATAATTGGTTAAGTGTTAAAACAAAGCAACACATTTTTCAATGCAAACGGTTCCAATTGACTTCATTAAAAGACGACGGGCATACCTAGTAATTTTAAAATACATAAAAATAGCACTAGGAAATATTAAATGGAAAATGCAAATTCTCTACATTTTTGTCTAGAACTATTAACAATCTAAGCAAAAGCCTTTATGTAGGGTTCTTTGATTTTAAATCAATGACTTTAAACATGACTGATGTTCTTCATTAGAAGAATTGGTATTTACAACGTTCAAATGACTAGAGTTATAAATTCAGAGTTGTGCCACTTATACACATACATAAGCTGGTTGTATCATCACTTCCTAAACCCAAGAGACAATGTTTTAGGATAAACTATGATGAAATACTCGGGTATCATCCAGACTTATTTCCTTGCACACGTGCCCACACACAAGGTAGCTATTACTCCTTTAAATTAAAAAGGTTCTTTTAATTTCATTTTTGTTGGTTTCTAAAGAAAACATAGCTTAAACGTTCCTCTAAGTCTATAGCATATTATATAAGCTTATTCTTTTTATGTAACTGAGGATGCATACGTGGGAGCTTCAAAGCTCTTAGGAGTTACCAGTCCATGCATTGAGATTCATAGCTTACCCATACATGTGTATTTTCCTTTACTCAGTGGCAAAACTAACGGCACCATCAATACGTACCAATACTCACATATGTATTCATCTTCTTATTAGAAAAGTTTATTACATTTTTTTCATAGATTTCCTAATTTGATAGGTATACATATTTGTTAGCTCATTTGTACTTCTCTAACAGTTTTAGCTATCAGGTTATTTTTGCTGTTCAAATGGATTTACAAAGTGGATTCTTATTCTAATGGTCTTTTTCTTTTAAATCTGAGCGTTCTTTACATACCACTGAAAACCTTAGCAGTTAATTATCTTAATTGGTCTTGAACTATTTAAAGGCTCTATTGTAGCTTAAAATCTCCAAATCATCAAATATCCACTCCTTATCTAAAATTGTGTCATTATTTGGTAGCCACTGTATAACACTGCTTGAAACGAATGACCTATGGAATGTAATGTCTAGTTTCAAAAATAGATATTAAAAAATTGTGTCACTAAATGTTATCCATATCCAGACACTGTCTAGGTTCTCTTTCTAGTCTTAACTTTTTGTGTTTCCCAGTAGTGTGTGTCAGAGTCCTATTTTTATTTGTTCCCATTTCCCCCCGTGTCTATTACCATGGATATATAGATATTAAATATTCCTCCACCATGACAAATGTCTTTTAAAGACAAGCTTGTCATCTCTGATTTAATGCCAATCACTTATTGTACACTCTCAAACTCAAGTAGATGAATACAATGTGGAAATACCACATACCCGTAGTTACAGTGCAAACTTGTATTTTAAAAGAAGCAAAACACCTGGCTCACTTAATGTGTATCTATTTGTCCCAGCCAAGTAATATCCATCATTTGATGGTTGATTGTTATATCACCAAGAAAAGGTCAAGGAAAAGATAATTAATGGCACAAACTACAGGCTTCAAATGTTGCCTATCAAGAGAGCAAGATTTAAAGAATGCTTTCCTGCCCCTCCCTTCCTACTAGGATACCCCACTTAGGAGTCTAGCCTAACTCGGAATACTGCTCTTAGTATTCTACTTCTCTCGACTGGCCGTAAGCTCCAAAGAGGGGCTGGCTCTTCCTTGCTTTCACTCTCTCCTGTCTCACAGTCCTCCAAATGCCTGTGTTCCCGAGCTCACAGAACATAGCCTAAAACTAAACTATTCACCCACATGTTAATTCAATCTTTCAATGCATGACTTCACGATGCACCACAAACTGATTACAGTTTGCTGGTAATTTGCTTAAAACACCTGGAAGTTGTAGAGTATCAGGGACTGACCACACACAAGAGTCTACAGGAATTGCTCATCTGTTCCTTCTCACCGTTCACTTCCACGGCCCACTCTAAACCTCAGAAATGCCTTCTTTCCAGCCCCGGCCTTCTTTAGGCACGTTCAGATCATTGTGAAGCATTTCCAACAATGCAATGCCCTTAAAGTAACAAGGCCTGGCCAAAATGTAAATATGAATTACCTGACATTTATTTCATATTATAATGTGTTACTCTTCCCTCAAAGCTTCTCTTGGCTCCACCCACACCCCATTCATTAAAATGTTTGAGCTTCAGGACAACTAGAACAAGAAAAACTAGAATGTTCCTACAATATGAACACTATAACTGAACAATATATTATGTAAATTATTAAATGGTAACCTATTTTGGTGTGCATACTTACTAAAGATATAATACTTAAAAGTTAAAAAAAGAATGTGCGCTTCATTCTCATTTTATCAATTTTTCTCTAACCTTGACTGAAAATTTCCCAAATTTTACTTAAAAACCAATGGGAGAGTACATTTTTCAAGCATCAAAATTCTTTAGTTACTTCAGTACCTTATTTTCAACAACATAGCTTTCATAATATTCATTTACAATATTCAATGCAAATAATTCACCTGAAAGAGGCATTTAAAAATTGCTATTCTACTGAATGGCAATAAACCAATCAATATAATTCTAGCTTAGTCTTAAACCCACAAATGCCCTTAAAAGACATTTTTCATGGTGGAAGAATAATAGAAGTCACCTTAAAATGTAAAAATACTAATTCATTGTCATAGAGACCCTGTACAACAAAGCTGAACTGCTCTCGAGTGTTTGAAAACTACGCCTGGGAATCTGTTGAAGTGCTAACCTTTCAGTTATCAGTCAGCACCTGTGCCATCAGAGACCCTCAGAAGTCGCTGCGGTATAGTTTGCCTCCAAGTTATAAATACGCACTAGACGCAGCCTTCAGTGTCATGTAAACGGTCATTTTGAAACTAAGGAACCAGCCCCTATTTGCAAATTGATCATCAAGATCATCTTTGCTTACTGCACAGTACCCCTTTTTAATTCATTGAAAAGGTTTTTTGGTTGGCTGAGCCCTGGTGGCGTAAGTGGTTGAGTGCGGGACTGCAGCCCACGGGCTTGGCGGTTCAAATCCAGCAGCAGCTCTCAGAAGCAGCGCTGGGCAGCTCCCACGACCACCAGAGGGCAGTGATGTCACCCACCCCACCCCCCCATAAAATAAGAAAAGGCTTTTTGGGAGCGTTTTCTTAGTGAAGTAAGTCTAAGCAGAAGCCAAACGCACCGGTTATAACTTATAACTGTATCTACAAATTAAGACTTCAAGACACTCTTTAAGATCTAGCTTATGTGCTACCTAGAGACTGTCCTACTACTACGGAGTACATCTGGATGATTACTCTAAACTCCATTGTAGCTTTTTTGCTTTTAATTTGAGGGAGGGGCATTTATCTTCAGGATGAATTCTGGCACAGGATGGTGTCATTCTGGCTTTTGAGCACACAATTATAGGCCAGCCTAAGTTTCTAGTCTCATCAAAATATCACGTACCTGGTCAGCTAACATAAGTACAGTTTTCATAGTGAACCTTCTGGAACAAAAATTGAAGAGGTCTTCAAGGCTGGGTCCAAGAAGGTCCATAACTAGTACATTGTAGTCTTTTTCTTGACCATACCACCTAATAAAACAAAAGGCGAACACAGGATTTTATAAAAAATTTATGATCATTTGATGTCATCATATTTTTGGTTAGGTTTTATGCAAGAATTTCCTCTATTCAGGTTAATTTACTGTTTAACTACACTATCCCATTTTATAAAGGCAGGATATGTATGGCAGTCATAATACTTATTACCAGGGTAGCTGAATTTTAAAGCCATTATCTACTGATTCTACTGGTGATGTTGGGTAATTTTTTTTTTTTTTTGGCATCACTGCCCTCAGGTGGTGGGAGTAGGAGGCCCAGCCTTTGCTCCGTGGAGCTAGAATCGAACCTCCATCCCAGTGGGCCGCAGTCCCACACACAACCACTACGCCACCGGGGCTCAGCCGGGTAAATTCTTTAATATCACCACCTAGACCTTCCAATCTAAGAAACAATGAGACAACATGTTATTATGGATTCTAAAACATTTCATAAAGTCCTCATCAACCCCACAAATTGTGCTTACTACTCAATAACTGAGTGTTCTGCTGAGTGCGTTTTGCAGCAGAAGTGAAAAAGGATTCTTAGGACACAGGAAAAAAACTCACAGTATATCATGCTGAGTCAAACCCAAATGAAGCTCTCTGCCACCAGGTCCATGCTGGTGCCTCGGAACCCTATGGGGCAGCATGCAAGCGCCCCGGGGAGTTTCTGAGACTGACTCCTCGGGAGAAGAGAGCCCCGTGCAGCAGGCTGCTTGCTGGTGGCTCCAAACCGCCGATCTTGCAGCTCGCCCCGCCTGCACCCATCATCCCACCACGTAAAGCGGTAGTATTCCTTTGATTCGGTTTGAAATGTTTTCATTATCCTGCCCTGTATTCCTGTGACTATATACACTCAATCTATCTCCATTGATAAGGAATATTCATTGCTAATTTTGTTACTAAGAATGGGAAGTTACTGATATAAATAAATGATTCCAAGTTTCAAGATGTGTACTGGTTTCATATGTGCACCACCACTTTTATTTCAACACTGACACCAAACTAGAAAAAGACGTAAGACATCACAAAAGATAACCACTGGGAACCATTTCTTATGAACAGAACTGCAAAAATCCTCAACAAAATACTAGTGAATCCAACAGTTTATGAAAAGAATCACCCACCACTCCACACATAAAAGAATCATATGATCATCTCTATGGATGGAGAAAAAGTATTTGATAAAATACAACTTTTCTTGAGAAACAGTCTTAATTGAAATAGAAACCTATTTCCTCAATACGAGTCAGCACATATATGAACTGTCAACAAGCCAATAAATATTACACTTATAAAAAGACTGAGTTTTCCTTTTGAACTCAGGATGAAAAGAACAGTGCCCCCTCTCAACGCTTGCAGTTAATATTGTAGAAGCCCTAGCCAGAGCAGTACAACAAGAAAGTACACACATTAGAAATGAAATAAAATGGGGCTCTAAGTGGAAAGCAATCGTTTTAAGGATGATGAGGGCAGCATACGTACAAATGTTCTCAATACAATGGATGTAGGCATGGATTGGGATAAGAGTTGTACGCGCCCCGAATAAAATGATCAAAAAGGACTCTGTAAGAAGAGTAAGAATATCAACAAAATAAGATGGGTTTTGGCTGAGCCCTGGTGGCGTAGTGGTTGTGCGCGGGACTGCGGCCCACTGGGATGGAGGTTCAATTCCAGCTCACAGAAGCAAAGGCTGGGCCTCCTACTCCCACAACCAGAGGGCAGTGATGCCTAAAAAAGTTAAAAAAAAATAAGATGAGTTTTTATACACTATAGAAATTGTGAAAAAGTAACTAGGTAACAAATTCCATTTACAATCACATCTAACAGAATAAAATACCTAGAAATAAATCTAACCAGGGACATCAAGGATTTATAGAATGAACACTATAAACACTGCTGAGAGATTAAAAGACTTAAATGAAAAAATATTTTACATTCATGGATGGAAAGATTTAATATTAAGATGTCAATATTCCCCAAGAGATCTCTGCATTCAATGTTTCCTAAACAAACTTTTAAGTCTTATTTATTGAAATAAAAAAATACTTTATATCTTGATTTTAAAACATATTTATAGAGCTACAGTAATCAGAAGTCAAATTCTAGTAAAACAGAGACACATCGAGCAATGGAACATAATTAAAGAGTCCAGAAATTAACACACATCCATCCTTAACACCAGCTGATAAGACATTGGGAAAATTAGATTTCTACATGTCAAAAGTGAAACAGGATCCTTGCCTTACACCACACACAAAACAAATCCAAAATAGATCTATCTAAATGTGCCATAAAACCATAAAACAATCTTGGTGGAAAACCCAGGGAGACAATACTGTTGAGTCTAGTTTTTAACATTGGATCATCTAGTGTTAATTGACAAAAACAAACAAAAACACTCCAGAGGAAAAAATAGAACTCGACAAAATTTCTTTAAAAACCTTATTTATCGGGCTGAGGCCTGGTGGCGTAGTGGTTGTGCGCGGGACTGCAGCCCACTGGGATGGAGGTTCGAGTCCAGCTCCCCGGAGCAAAGGCTGGACCTCCTACTCCCATCACCTGAGGGCAGTGATGCCCCCTTCCCCCCAAAAAAACAAACCTTACTTATCAAATGACTTTACCACACCCTTATACACACTTAATCCCCCAACCCACTCACAAGACAAACTACCAGGTGGGAAAGTTATATTATCTATAAGAACAAAAATATATTAAAATGACAACAAAAGGATAAACAATTAACAATCATGAAACAGGCAAAAGAAGATGACCGGGCATATCACCAAAGAGTACCTTCAAATTGCCACCAAATACACGGAATGATGTTTGGTGAACTAGTCATGACAGAGATGCAAATTAGAAGACAGTAAGACATCGTCATTCTGCTCCACCTTCCCCAGAGGATGGGGGAGAGAATAATAATGATAACAGGTATGTGACAAAATGCAAGCCCTTACCCACTGCTGGTGGGAATGCAAAATAGTGGGCCCACTATCAAAAATACTAACAGTGCTTGAAAAACTAGGCATAGAAATGTCAGAGGGCCCAGTCATTCCACTCCGAGGTATATGCTGCAAGGCTTGATAGCCGAAACTTGTACACCAGTGTTCATCCCACACTAGTCACAAGAGCCAGAGGGCAACAGAAACCTAAAGGCCCATTCTGATAAATGTATAAACAAAACCTGCTATATACAATATGATACTGTTCAACCAGAAGGAGAAATGAAATCTTGATTGAAACATATTACAAGAAGGATGGAGTTTGGAGACATATGGAATAAAATAAGTCAACCCCGAAAGGTCAAAGTTTATAATAATAAAATTAATATTTTAATTATAATTTAATAGTAATATTATAATATATATGAAATTTTTAGTGATTACCAAAGGAGGGCAAAGTGAAGGGGAAATATACATGGGTAGGGTGAATCCTCTGTGATCAGGGAAGATGGCCCTGCTAACGTGAATTATGCAATGTGCAGTGGATTGGTGTGGATGCAGTTAGGTGAAAATTTACTACCCTATATTTGATCTCCTTTGTGACCTATCTAAATTTGTTCTAGCTTTTAATACTTTCCACTTTCTTTTTATGGAGGCTGATAATCTGTTTTTATTTATTGTTAGTTTTAGGTGTTTGTTTTAAAATGAAATCAAAGACAGATACAGACAGTAACTAGAGTAATGGTTCCTTGCAGGTCTAGGTGGGGGGTGTGGGGAGCTGGTCATCAGCACAAGAATGGAAGTGCTCTGAAGCGGGTTGTGATGGCTGACTACGGTGCTACTACTCTTCTTGAAGTGAGTGAACTAGTGAATTGTATGACGTGTAAATCACGTACTCATAAAACTGTCGGGGGCTAAGAGTGGGGGAGGCCAGGAATGTATGTTTTAAGAGTAACATGTCCTATACTAGAGTTCTTAATATTTTTGGAACCATGGGATACCCTTTGGTATTCTAATAAGGTTTACAAATTCCTTATGTTTTAAAAACATAAATATATAGCACTATCAAGAAAATCAATAAAAAGGAAAATCAATTAGCAGCAGAGTGATACAAATGTCTTCTTTATTGATGCATTTAAATAATAAACAGCAGTCTCCAGATTAGTGTTCCATTCCTAAATGTCTTTAAGTTGAATTTTATGTAAATTTAAAGTTAGTCCAAGGTTTGTCTTAGTATATGGCATTTTTTCAAAGTTATGTATTTATTTTTAAAAGACCTTATCATCTTCAAAGTACTCTCCATTATAAGTCATACATTTGTCAAATCTGTGATATTCTTGAAAACATTTTTCTTGTTGTTGTAAACATTTTATTGGGGGCTCTAACAACTTTTATAACAATCCATACATCAATTGTATCAAGCACATCTATACATTTGTCATCCTCATTTTCAAGATATTTTCTACTTAAGCCCTTGGTATCAGCTCCTCAGTTTTCTCCCTCTCTTATGAACCCGATAATTTATAAATTTTCTTTCACATCTTACACTGACATATATCTCCCTTCACCCACTTTTCTGTTCTCCATCCTCCCAGGAACGGGGTTATATGTAGATTATTGTGATCGAGTGTCTCTCCCCCTCACCCCCCACCACTACTCTCATTACTGGTGCTGAGAAGTTTATCTGTCATACTACGCAAACTTCATACTGCAAAAGACTCTATATGACCAAGTTTATCTCAATGCTTGCTATCACTGTTCTCCCCAACACTGATGGTGGCGTTACTAGGAGGGGAGAGGGCATGCCATTGTGAGCCTCCACGTCAATTCGGACTCAAAGATTCTATAGAAAGTGCTACTGCGGTCCTATAGGACAAGATTTCTCAGACTAAAATCTTCCTAGATGGTCTTCAAAAGACCACGTCTTTTCTCCTACAAAGCAGCTGGGAGGCTCAAACCATCAACCTTTTGGTTAGTAGACAAGCATCCACTTCAAGCCTGATCTGATCTTTTTCCTTTAACTGCAGTCCTAATGTCCTGGGTCAGCATTTTCAAGGTAACTATGGATCAGCTAAACAGGAATACTTGAAACCATAAGCTACAGTTATCCAACTTCCTCCCAAAATATCAGAAACACAGACCCTATTCCTGACTTATTGTAAATCTCATGGTCTCAAGAGTTGAACTGACATCCATTCTTTGCAAAAGGTACGTATGGCACATATATTAAAAATTCGAACCAGAAAATAAAGGAATTCAGGCACACACACTTGCTCTACACAAACTCTTCCAGCACACAATTCAAAACAGCTTGATGGGATGTGTAATTTTTGTACTATCACTTGTATTGCAAGGTGACTTCTAAATGTGGACCTGCAGTTAGTAGCCCAACACACAACTCCTATGCTAACACTTAATAATTAGAAGGGAAAAAATCATGACCTGAAATTTTACAAGTGAATAACCATAAAACATACTGCTTTCAAGTTGATTCAACTCACAGTGACCTGTATAGGGTACCTGAGACTGCACATCTATTTGGAAGCAGACAGTCTTACCTTTCTCCCAGAAAGTGTCTGGTGGGCTTGAACTGCAAATCCTGTAACTATGGTGGCTGAATGCTGAGCTATCCAAAAATTCTGTGCAGACCTGAGGCAATAACATAAGACTATACAGTCCGATGTAGTTCAGTGGCCAATTAAAAAGTGGCCCAGCAGATTAGTAGTTAAATTTTAACAGCAGCAGCAAGGTTGACAGAATACGTGAATGTCAAAATATATGATCTAGTCCTGGTTGTTACTCTCTGACCTTATGTAAACCAGTTTGGGTCACTGGTTAGACATTTCTAATTTAACTGATCACAAGAAGCATTGTGATTATTATGAGGCTACCTTGCATATGAGCACTTTGTAAATTACAAGGTTTCTTGGACTCCATTCCAGAACTGGTCAAGCAGTGAAACCTGAATTTTAACTCGTTCAGGAGATAATTAGCATGTCAGTTGAAATATGAAAAATGGTGACATAGCAGAATTCACATGAATAGTCTCGATGGGCTCCCACTGGCCAAGCAGTGTCTGAATGTGGTAGAGCTGCTGGGGACTGTTGGAGCTCATGTAGTTAGAGAGGTAAATAATACTGATCCTTCTAGTTTTTAGCAGACAATAAAACTATATGCCAGACACGTGTGTAAAAATATAAAAAGTCTCATAAAACTCGAATGTACCTAGAATCTTACTGTACCTGGCAGACAGGAGGCAGTTATATCATTTAACAGATTTTTAAAAACATGTTTGCTTACTATCTACAAGGGTTGTGAAGAACAGTCCTGTGTTATTTAATATTCATACTATGGTCTGTTAAAGTTCTTTGGATGTTATGCAAACATGGCTAAATTTGTGAACAATAGCTCTCAGCGCTGTGTTGCTTAAAAAAACTTTTGTTTCACTTCCAAATCACTAACTCCTCCTTTGTCTTACTGGTTGTGCTGCATTTGAAAGCACCCCTCCCCCTTACACTGCAAACAAAAAGCAAAGAAGTAGATTATGTTGTGTTTCTATAATGTTGGCAAAGTTCACTTTAAAATAATGGGAGAGCGGGCTGAGCCCCGGTGGCGTAGTGGTTGTGCGCGGGACTGCGGCCCACTGAGACGGAGGTTCAATTCCAGCAGGGGGGCTGGGCCTCCTACTCCCACCACTGGAGAGCAGTGATGCCCAAAAAAACCAAAAAAAAAAAAATAAATAAATAAATAATAGAGCAGTGAGGTATGCACACATGAAAAGCAAATAACGTAGGCGAAACATAAATGAAATTCTATCTTTCAATTTCATTTTTCCAGGGCTTTCAAGAGGAAGCCCCCTAGTATGTACTATATACCTTCGCAGCACAATTGCTCTGTAGAAGAGATGTGCTGGACGCTACTGCCCTGTCGACCTCCTCCCGCCAGTGGGAGATTTCTGAACTGCTACACCTCAGTGTTGTCTAAGCCGAAGTTAAGTGGCACATGACTATGTATTATGTTCACTGGGGCAATCTGCTAACAGAGCAGAAAGAATAGACACTAACTACACTGACTTCAATTTAAAACTTTTACTTTATTTACAAGAATACAAGTATTACTATAATGGGGATTCAGCTCCCTTTCAAGGCAGTGGAACAGCATAAGAAAAGAGATTGCGTTTTTCTATGTGGTAGTAGAGTGTAAATTTCAGATTTCAATTGTTACAAAGGCAATGCACGAGACACTTAGAGGTTTAAATCCACCCAGAGTCATGTAGTGCAATAATTATCATTATTTTAACCAAACAGATTATCAATTTACTGAAAGAGAAGATTCAGCATCTGCAATGGTGACTTCAGTCTCCAGGGTAGGCTAAGCTGGAATTGGTCCCAGGTCTGGAATCTCTGTCCCATAGTATTTTCCCTGGCCACGCTGAGTCTTGGTTCACATCCTAACAGATGCGTCCTTCCCCACTCACTTCCAGGCACCCCTTTTCCTTCTCCAATCAAGTCAGCACACACTTCTCCAAGGCTGTTGCTTGAAGTAATACTAAACCAGTGGATGGCCTCCTCCGGTCTTTCTGGAGTCGGTTAAGTAATGACAGTGCCATGGCTTTTTCTCAACAAGAGCTGACACCCAGGGAGGCAGTAGCATGAACCTGAACCTAAGCAGCCTCCAGCGGCCACAGCTTTTCCTCAAACTGCAGGATCACTTTCATAACACCGTGCCCACCAACAAATGGCTTGATGGGACTATACATATCAGAACTTGGCATCCCTATGGAGTTGGGATCATGCAAGGTGTTAAGAACTTTCTAAGGAGATTGGTTAGTTCTGCTAGCCCATTAAGTTTAAAATTTGCTACCCCAGAGGTAAAAATGGGGGGAAGCCTCACTACAATAAAAAATGAACTGGCAGCATAATTTTCTGATCCCAGGTCCCTCACCTAAGCAGTCTCCTCCTATTCCAGCAGCATGGTGGCAGTGGGTTTTCCAGCCACAAAACAATAAGCTTCAGGTCAAAGCTTACTGGCAGAATGGGGTGCTTCTGGGTACCTATCAGAGGAGCCTAAGGACTTGAATGGTATTTGCCTGACCAGGAAAAGGCTTGCCTGTAGACACAATTGCAAAAAGCTGTCCTATTCTTTTTTCTGATCCTGAATTGTAACCTATAACTTCCCTAATAAACGAGGTTATTCAAAAAGCAGAGCTTTCAGTAGTGCACATTTTTCTGCTAGGCAAGCATCAAACAACTCATTCTGAGTTAATGCACCCAGTGGCATCTCCTGGGAAGGTTCTCTCGGGTCACAGTGAATTTTTACATAAAAGCAGTTTCACTCAAACTTTTTTTTGTGATGGCTGATTTAAAAGCAAGCAACTGTGAAATTTTGCCACAGAAACTGTGTGATGTTGAACACAGCCTATAAGAGCAGCACTGTGGGAAAAATTCAAGTGTACGAGTAGCTTTCTCATTTCAAAAAAGGTGAAATGTTGACTGATGACAAATCTCATTCTGGATGTCTGTCAACTTCCTGAACGCATGAAACTGTTGACTCAGTGCATTCAGAGTTCGTTCCACCAGGCCAGACAATTAATCAAGCTTTCTATTTAGAGGTTCTGAGAAGATAGCGCAATAGTGTGACCAGAAAAAAAGTCTCACCTGTGGCAGACAGAAAGGACTGGTTTTGCCACCACAATTTACCTGCTCATGCAGTCATCTCGGAGCTCATTTTTGGTTAAAAAACAAAAAACAGGGGCTGAGCCCCGGTGGCGTAGTGGTTGTGTGCGGGACTGTACCCACTGGGAAGGAGGTTCAATTCCAGCAGTGGGGCTGGGCCTCCTACTCCCACCACCGGAGAGCGGTGATGCCCCAAAACAAAAAACAAAACAAAACAAAACAAAACCAAAAAAAAGCATGCCCTCTTGCCCCAAGTACCTTACTCACCTGACCTCACTCCATGACACTTCAAAGCTAATGACCTCCCTCATCCAGATGATGTTATATCTGTCTTTCGTTTAACTTTATGTTCTCATTAAAAAAAGAATAGAAGAGAAAAAACAAAAGGAGAGCAGTCAGTGGAAAAGCACTATGGATCACGATGGTCTAGTGGGGAACCTATTAAGGGACAGGTGAAGGCCATTACAGTATTAACAACCTCCCTCCCAACAACCGGCAGTTTTGAGCTTACATTCTTCTTTCCATCATTATCAAGAAATACATATTAAGACAGATGGGTTGACAGGGCAGGAAAACAAAGCAGGTAAATACCATATATACTCATGTATAAGCTGAGTTTGTTTGTTTTGTGGGCATCACTGCCTCTGGTGGTCGTGGGCACGACCCAGGGCCGCTCCTGAGAGCTGCCACTGGATTTGAACCGCCAAGCGCGCAGGCCGCAGTTCTGCACTCAACCATTTACGCCACTGGGGCTCAGCCCATAAGCTGAGTTTTTCAGGACATTTTTTAATGCAGTTTTTGTGGTAAAATTAGGCACTTCGACTGATTTCAGGTCAACTTATATTCGAGTATATATGGTCTTTAGCAGTCTCCTGACAAACCAGATAGAAACATACAACCACCTAAATTATAAAAGGACAATTTTTCAAATCTCCCCACTGTCCTTCATTGATAGTACAAACAAAACTTACATGTGAATGATTCCTGCTACATATGCTTGAGCCACTGTCAATAATAAAAAAAATCCTTCTGAATTAAAACTGCTAGAACAGCAACTTTCTGGGTATTATTAAACTAGAACCAAAAGGAAGCCCAAAAGGCCAACAAAACTAACTACAGATATTAATAGATACTTAAGCTGATGAAAGACCACATTAAGCATTTACTATGATGTAGACACTAACTTTTAATAATAGTACAGCAGCATACGAAGTTGAAAATTGGCTTAATAGAAAAAAATGTAAAAAGAAATGGCTAAGTGCCAGATTATGCCCATAAAGAACTGGATTGTGCATGTAATCTATAGCTAGCTGTTCTATTATCCTACACTATGCTAGGGACACAAAGGACCTCATTTCTAAGATGCAGACTCTGCCCTCACAAATTTTCTTCACAAGCTTTCTTGTGGAAAAGCATCTGAGACATGATAAAAATTACTTCACAAAAGGGTTTTGATGTTGCTCCGAAATCAAACATTCAATTATATGGTATTACAGTGTACCTTTCAGCACTGCGCTTCCTGGTACTATGTAAAACTTCCTGAATTAATTAATTCACTGGAGAAGATGCACAAATTAAAATTTATCCATATCCAAGCTGCAGTTCTAGTAAGAGTGGAACTGTGAAGTAGGCACAGGGACGGATGAATGCAGCATCCTTTATCCTACTAACCTTATCCATTTGAGAAACAGACCCAGTTGATATTACAAAATCTCTTTTGTTTTGACTGCTCTCCAGTGGTGGGAGTAGGAGGCCCAGCCCCACTGCTGGAATTGAACCTCCGTCCCAGTGGGCCGCAGTCCCGCGCACAACCACTACGCCACCGGGGCTCAGCCCCCAAAATCTTTTATAAAAAAATGAAAGCTGACATTACAAAACATAAAATTGAGTCCAGGTTCTGTAAATCTGGATGGTTTCACTAACAAAGCCTTATGTCTGACTCAACATGATGTTCCTTCTACTTCCCTTGCAAGGCCACAATGTACCCTTTCCATTTACAGTACTTCCTATCCAACCCACTTCCATTGAGCCCCTTCTGACTCACAGCAATCCTACACAGGGTTCCTGAGGCGGTAAATATGTACCGGAGTAGACAGGCTCTTTTCTCCCTCAGAACAGCTAGCTGGTGGGTGAGACCTATCAATCTTGCAAGTTGGCAGTGCATCCCTTACCCAGCAGGACTACTAAACCCTCCATTAGAAAGGCCAAAAGGCACTCTATTGGTCACTCACAAAGCAAGCAAAGGCAGAATTGTAGCTCTTTTGAGTAGGAGAGTAAAGTAAAGATTTCAACCACAGTATTCTCATAGAGCATCTTTTAGTGATCAACAAGATTACGAATCCACAGAAAATGCATAACTACGATTCTATAAAAGACTACCTTAACATACACACAATCTCAATGGGAGTAGCAGGCTAACATGTATATATTAATCAATACTGGTCATCTGAAAGTCATTTGAAACCGAGTTAAAAACAAAGGCAGTAACAAGAAAAATCACTTAAACTGGGTACCTATTTATATTATGAAAGCTATTAAAGTGGTCATGAGACCTCTGAAAAACATGTTAAACATCAAGACTGATTTTAATATAATAAACTTAAAAGATTCATTTTATAGCATTTGCCTCTAATTTTCTTGACTTCTTGATATTAAAGTTACTTATTAAGCCTTGACAGAGCATGGGAACTCTTCCTAAATGGAACAAAATTCTCTAGCTCAAAAAATTGTGCAATCTACTCAATTTGGTAGTGGTATACCCAACACAAACATTTTTCAGGTGTAGTATCAGAACTGTGACAAAACCTGCAGGGAAGCAGGAACGCTGAGACAATAGATACAGTGTGTGGGCAACTCAAGTTAAGTGTGTGCACTCCATGCTTCATGTTTCAAGGAGCAGAGGAGCCCACAAGTCCCTTACGGTTCAACAGG